>VMDO01040595.1:0-11806 GCA_007922755.1 Pedetes capensis | reverse complement strand
AAATCCTACTATTAGCATTAGTCTTAGTGCCAAATATTACAGTTTTTAATTTGTCTTAATCCCAGATATTTAAAAGAAATGGTTAGCAATGTACCCTCATTTATCAGGGAGAATTTATGAGCTGCCATATCACCAAGAAGCAAGCTAGTTTTTGTTACAAGTTTTAACATTAAGGGCATTTTCACTACTTTAAATCCATTGATATAATATTATTGATATATGTAGCAGAGAGCTAGTAAGATCAATAGAGAAATGCCTGGCACATTATCATTATACATACAAAATGCAATTGCCCTCTGAAACACATGGACAAGTAAAATATTGATCTATATCTATACAGTCATGGAACACCATGGTAAAATAGTTATGATTTGTCACTCTATTTTGTCCTTCTTAACATTGCTAAATGCCTTAATATAAAGGTGCTATTCAAAAGTAGGGGTGAGATTTAGCTCAGTTGGTAGAGCACTGCGCTGCAGTCTCTGAGGTCCCATGTTCAATTCCCAACACTGCAAAAATGGGAGAAGGGCCTGGCAATCTACTCCCAAGGAAATCCTGAAATAGCCATTGAAAACCCTGTGAGGGTCGCTATGAGTCGGTTACTGACTTGATGGCACCTAACAACAACAACAACAACAACAACAACATTCAAAAGTAACAAATATGGAGGCAATTTATAATACTCTCCGTTACTTAGTTATTTTTCTCTATTTAGAGTATTCTGAGTCTACGTCCATACCACCCTGGCTTCTGATCCCATCTGATGTCGGAAGATAACAAGGGTCCACCCTGGCTAGTCTTTGGATGTGAGACCTTGTGGGAATATCAGGTGTTGTAAGCTTGAGAGAAAGACTTGCCAGTCCATTTACAAAACAGTCAGCCATCAAAACCCTTACAAGTAGCAGAGAAGCACTGACATACTGCCAGGCATAGGACCCTGTCAGGGAGTGTTTCCTTCTGTTGTACATAGGGTTGCTATGTGTTGGACCTGACTTGACAGCACCTAACAACAAAAAATTCTAATGTCTCAGTGAAATTCTTTGAATGTGACTGAGTGCAATCATCTGACAGTGACATTTTCTGTGGCCTTGAGGAAATAATTATTAAGTACATATAAGGACATTTGTAAATTAGTTAAATATTTCAAAGTAAATACCTTATTGATAGTTTAAATAACAAGTGTTGAACTAGTCAAGACTACTATACAATGACAATGATACTAGGACATCTTGACCTCAAAAATTTAAGAGCCCTTCATATATCTCTCTGGTTTTTAATTAACCATCATGAATTACCCTTGGATCTATTGAAATACTGCTAGAAAAGATTCTTATTTCTAAGCTTCCTTCTAAAATTCTCTCACAGAGAGTGATGTGTTTAGATAACTGAGCGAGAAATACTCATGAGAAGGAAGGGGAGCTATTTTCGAAAGTTCTCCCAGGAGGACAGTATTGAAACGGAGATCTCAACGCATGATATATTTGCAATTATGGCAATAGCAACTCAAATGCCAGATTTGCCCAAATAAGCCACAACATGGAGTTGACAAGGTATCAAAGAAAGATGCTAAACAAAAAGCTGTCATACTATCTTTTTACAGTGACAACAAATTTCCAAGGAATTTTAAATCAAATGTGATTTGGGAGATCTAACATTCAACAAATGTTGAAACCCCTGGACTTGTGGAGTTGTCATCTTCTAGAGGATCAATTTGATAGCACAAAGTAGGCAAATAGGGCTGACAGAATAAGAGAGTCAAGTAACAATGTAAATAACAGGCTGGACCCATGGGGGAAATACAGACACACCTGCACTTCTGCAAACTATTTGCTTTTTGAGAGCTAGAAATTGCCTGTTGTGACAGGAAACCCCATGCCGCTTGCTCAGCTTAACGACTGAAGTTTCTGCCTTGGCATAGGAGAAGTGGGATGCTGGGTCTGGTAAATTTAGGGATTTAGCACATAAAAAAACAGAACTGTTTCAATTGGCTCAGGAAGCTTTTAGTATTCAGAATTTTGAAACACGGAATCTGTAATAAAAGCAAATAAAATTTCTCCTTATGTCTGAATTTGTCCTTTCACCTCTCTCTTCTACTCCCACCAGGGTCTATTTTGAGGGAAGAATCTTCTAATTAATTAATTAAATTTATATATATATATATATATATATATATATATATATATAAAATCTTAGTATATGGGATGCTAAATAGCACAGATTAAATAACCTTAACCTAGAAAACCCTTAAGACATGTGTAACCAATATACACATTTACCACAAAAATAGTTCTCATAAAATAAAATTAGGAAGCATTATGGGGAGGCAATCCCATGCCAGCAGGCCTGTTTCAATATCTTACAGCTGCTTAATTTTTATGTGATCAACACTGTTCTAGGCACTGTAGTGGGTACAAAGTATATAGGCTATCAGTCTTTCATCTAGTGACAATAACCTCACTATAGGACATTTGTACACCTCTAATCTAAGAATTATTAGTGTCTATTTTATTGCAATTCTTTTTGTGGTGGTGGTGGTTGTTAGGAGCTGCTGAGTTGGTATCCTACTCATAGCAATGTATGTACAACTGATGAAACACTATTGTCATGCTTTTCTGCTATGCATATGGTTTTCAATAGCTGATTGTTTTTTGGGAGTGGGTTGCTACAGTGCCTGGTATTCCCAGGAGGCCTCCCATCCAAGTACTAACAAGGCCAGACCCTGCTTAGCTTCCGAGATTTGAAGGGATGGACATCACAGTGGTATGGCTGCAGATTTTTATGGTTTATGTGGGTATTAATTACACATGCCTTAACTATTTCCAAGGTTAATACTGTTTAACTGACTTATGGTTTAGGATGACCTATTAAAAGCAGGCCTGCAGCCCTACCACTGTGGTGTCTGATATGGTCAGATCTGGGAAGATACGCAGGATCAGGTCTGGTTAGTACTTGGATGGGAGACTGCCTGGGAGCACCAGATACTGTAGGCTTGGGATAAGGATCCAGCAACCCACTTGCCAAAATCAATCTGCCACTGCAGTCCCTATGAATAGCAGAGAAGCACTGACAATAGTGTTTTGCCTGTTATATGTAGGGTCACTATGAGTTAAATACCTACTGGATGGCACCTAACAACAGCGACATTAAAAACAGCATCCCTATGAAATAGTAAAACCAAGGAGTTGGAATAGGAAGGAATGGACTCTTTTCCAAAAACAAAAAACAAAAAACAAACAAACAAAAAAGAATATCAGGAAAAGCACCAAAACCACTGAAGAAATTGTGAGATGGTACTAGGTTGTAGAATGGGAACAGAGCAGTGAGAGGGAGTAAACAGTGATCAGTATACATCTCCATCCATGGCTTCCCATGCAGGAGGGCAAATGGAGCCCTCATCCAAAGAGGTAAGGCAGACAGCCCTGGTCCTCAGACTGGTAGTCCCATAGGACAACCCCATAGTCCTCTAAGCCTTTGTACTCCTCTTGAGGTTTCGTCAGACAGTGGTTCTTTCTGACTGGGTGATTTCAACACTAGAGAAGTGACTCTTTTTCCCATGCTCCCTGTCTCAGAGAATCATGATCCTGCTTAATCTTGAGAGGGAATCAGCATGCCTGTAAAGAAAGAATTGTGAGTGGAAAGCCTGCAGGTAACCTACCACAACTCCAACAGGCTTCACAGCAGCAGGCAGTTACAGTAAGGGGGAAGGAAATGAAACATTGACACAATGAGAGGTTCAGGCAAAAAGAGGCTTGAGCAAGTTGCTCAAAAGCAAGTCCCACCCACTAGGAAGAGGAAACGAGTCCATCTCATGATGGGAACTATGGATTGTGTCAACCCTGAGCAATGGTCAGATAAAAAGACTCCATCCTCACCTGACCTCCTCTTCCTCCTCCTCCTTCTCCTCCTCCTCCTCCTCCTCCTTCTCCTCCTCCTCCTTCTTTTTCTTCTTCCTTTGTTTCTGTTATGCTGGGGATTAAACCCAGGGTTTTTCATGCAGCATACCCAGTCTTCTTCTTAATTTTGCTTAGAGACAGGATTACATTGAATTGTGCAGGCTGCCTTAGGCCTGGGGCTCAAGATCCTCCTGCCTCAGCTCCCGGAGATGGTGGTGTTGTAGGGGGGCAAGTCAGTGCCTGGTTCTTTTTTTTTACTTTTGTTTGTACTCTCCCCTCTCTTCATTGTTAATTTTCATTTCATTATTTCTCTTTTTTTGTATAATTTTTATCTTTTATCTTTGTTAATTATTTATCTTTTCTGACTTTCATCTCTTTTTGTATTTATACTTAAAACTTCTTAGTTTTATTACTACCTATGTCTTTGCTTGTTGTTGTTGTTGTTAGGTGCTGTCGAGTCAGTATCCGACTCATAGCGACCCTCATAGGGTTTTCAATGGCTGACTGTTTCAGGATTGCCTTGGGAGTGGATTGCCAGGCCCTTCTCCCATTTTTGCAGTGCTGGGAATTGAACTCGGGACCTCAGAGACTGCAGCGCAGTGCTCTACCCACTGAGCCAAATCCCAGCCCATGGTTCTGCTTAGGTTTACATAATTCTCTTTGCATATTTTTACATATTGTACAAACATTTTCAATCATTTTCTCCTTTCCCTCCTTCTTCTATTCATTACCTTTATAGATCGTCTTTTTCCTTTCTTCAGCCTTGAGATATCCTTCTGTCTCCCGTTTCTTTGCCTCCCCTTCGTAATTATGGATAATATAATTTATACTTCCACCCTACATATATTGTAACTTCATATGTTATTGTGTATTAATACTGCATTGTTCTAACTGCACTGATGTTGTAGCAGTTGGCTTTAAGTTATCTTAAGTTTATTTCTTTATCTCATTTGTCCAAATGTTGTGTCTTTTTGTCATTCTTTCTGAGGGGCACTGGAGATTGTGATCTCAAAAGGGAGCTGCTCACTAAGAAGAACAATAAAATGGGAAGCAATAATCACCCCCACAGATGCACCAATCACAAACTGGAAACACAAGAAACATGAAAATGTGGGGCAACACATCTCCTCCAAAAAAACCATGATTCTTTATCTACTAAATCCAAAGATTTTGAAATAGTAAAATATCAAATAAAGAATTTAAAAGTCTACTTGTAAAAATGATCAATGAGGGAGGCAGCAGCTTTGAGTCATGCTCCTCAGGAAAGGTACTGCTCATCTGTCCAGAGTGTTCCAGGATAGGGCTGAGCAGCAGTGCAAACAGAGGGAGGTGTAGCTATATTGTAATTTTTAAAATTTCATTTCAATAACATTATTTATTTCAATTTAGTTATGTTGTTATTTTTTAAAAGACAGGGAAAATAATCCATATTTTCTTGGTGGGATGAAATAGGTCAGAAGGTTATATTTAGGCAAATTAAAAATGTGTATTATTTACATAAAGTCTAAATATGATAAGTGTGTTCTAAAGCATTGCATAGCACCCCATAGTATGGACTTGTCACAATGTTACTGCAGATGATGTGTATTAAAATTATGAAGTACCGCACACCAGCTGGATTTATAACTCAGTCACTTAAAAAATAAAAATTAGACATCATGTGAGTGAGACCATGTGTGCAACAGTAGTAAAATCTGCTTTCAAGCTGCACTCAATGCTCTGGATCCCTCTGCATCAGTCCTGCCTCAACCACACACTTCACAAACACCTTGCAATGTGTGTTTCTGTCTTCTTACTCATAAGGTTTGCAGTTTGCAAATTACTTTGGATTGTGCTGTGTCCTATACATGTGTCTAGATCCATTTCTCTCAGCAAACATGGTGCTCTAGTAGGAGGCCACTCAGATGGGGAGATGGGCTCAGAGAACACAGACAGACACAGTAGAGCATGGCCATCCTTGAAGGACTTGGGTAGATTTTCCTATGTAAGTGTAATCTGAAGACTGGTTACCTTTGAGTTCTAAATAGTATTTATGGGTCTTGAGAGGTTTCTCTTGGAGCCATTGATAAGAAAAATGCCCAACTCTGGAATTTAATGGTGGGAGGAGGATCCTATTTTTCCCTTAAGGTGGCATTCTTAGTTTTGAGCCCAAACTGAAGTATGCCTTTACAGACACCAAACCCACCCTTGGCTTTCTCCTCCTTGCTACTGTGTTTGCTTTGCTGCTGCTTTGGTTCATAGGACTTTAAAGCTGTCAGGAAAAAGGTAGAAACCAAACCATGGATTAGCACTCTACTGCACCCAGGGTTTCTTTCTAGTCTGAGGCACTGTCTGAATTTTATGTTCAATTGAATTATTGGGAGGCCTCCACAAACTAGGGTGCTGGGCTCCTGCACACCAGCCTTCTGCCCCTCACAACACAGGTAGGTTGCAGTGAGCTCCCAGCTCCATGGTAGCTTCTCTAGAAGTCTCTGTTTAACCTTTGCCAAACTTCTGAGCTCCTTCAGGGACTAGAAATTTAATTTCAGCAAGATTGCCCTGAACCAAACAAGAACACAAAGGGAAACTCACCCGTGTCCCAGAGTGCATAGTGCACCTCAGAGTGAGTGTTACGTGATTTTGGATGCACCTTCCTCCTGCTGCAGAATGTGTGCTTGTGGACAGCTTGTGTCCTTAATCACCCCATGCTCACTTCCTTTTCACCTGCCCAGATTACAAAGTAGGCATAGTCATGGTTAGAAGGGGCGAGGGAGCATCAGGACTTGGTGTTTTCTGTGTTGTGCACCACAAGGAGTGAAGCAACAATCTTGAAGTCCAAATGTCTACCATTCTAGAGAAAGTAAGGTAGTAATCTGTGTGAAAAGATTTCAAATTTTTAAACGGTACCAAATTCCTGAAAATCAATCAGATATTTTTTGTTAATATAAAAATGAGAGATACCAAAACCAAGAAGCTATAATGTAGAAAATGGGGCTGCAATAAAAACTAAGGACATAGAAAACTTATTCAGTGAAATCATAGCAGAAAAGTTTTCATGCTTAGGGAAACAAATGGATATCCAGCCACAAGATGCATTTAGAATATCAGACAAACATGACCAGGAAATATCCTACCCAAAACAGATAATAATTAAAATGCAAAGTTTACAAAACAAAGAAATAATATTTAAAGCTGTAAGAGAAAAATACCAGTTTACCTATGAAGGAAAACCCATGAGAATTACATCAGCCCTCTCAGTACAAACACTAAAGTCTAGAAAAGCATGGAATGGTATATTTTAAGCCCTGAAAGTAAATAATTGCCAACTACGATTATTATATCCATCAAAATTATCATTGAAAATTATGGAGAAATAAAGACAGTCCAAGATAAATGCATCCTAAAGTAATGCATGACCAACAAATCATCATTACAGAAGATATTTAAAGAAATCCTACACACACCACAAGGAGAAAGACAGTCTCCACCAGGAGAAGACAAGAAAGAGTAAACTACATGGGAGGAACAGAAAGAATACTTCATGTCTAACTTAAAAAAACCAGAAAACCCTGAGCATAAGTAAGGGATAAAGAAAATAACAAATAGTATATGGCTCAACTAGGAAAATACCTAACACACTTATAAGAACCAGAAAACCCCGCTCATTAATAATTCTAAATATAGTTGTCTTAACTCTCCAATTAGAAGACATAGATTAGCAAAGTAGATTAAAAAACAAGATCCAAAAATTTGCTGTCTGTAAGAAACACATTTCACTGCCCACAGGCTGAAAGTAAATGGATGAACATTGATATACAAAGCAATTGGAAGCCAAGAGATAGGAGGAGTAGCCATCCCTATATCAGGAAAAGTACACTTTAAGTTAAAGGTAGTATGAAGAGATAAAGAACGTCATTGCATATTAATAAAGGGAATAATCAATCAATAAGGTATGACAATTATAAATACATATGCAGTGAACATTGATGCACATAACTTCATAAAAAAACACTACCTGACTTAAAAAGACAGATAGGTCAAGATACAATAATGGTAGATACATTTTTTTTTATTGTGGTATTGGGAGTTGAACCCAGGGCCTCACCCTTGCATGCTTTGCAAGTGTTGGACCACTGAGCTGCATACCCAGCCCATTTTTTGGTACTTTTTCATATGTGGTCTTGCTAAATTACACAGACTACCTCTGATCTCAAACTTGTGATCCTCCTGCCTCTGCCTCCCAAGTCACTGGGATTACAGGGATGAGCCACTGTGCCTGTCTAATAGTGGGTAACTTTAACACCCCATTCTTACCAAGAGATAGAAATTCCAGACAATAAATAAACAAAGAAACTTCAGAGATAAACACCAAAGTAGATCCAATGGATTTAACAGACATATACTGAATATTCCACCCAAATGCGACAGAATATACATTCTTCTTGGCAGCTCGAGGACTGTTTTCTAAAGTAGATCACATTTTAGGCCAAAAATCAAGTCTTAGTAAACACAGAGAAACTGAAATAATTTCATGTATCTTATCACAACATAATGAAATAAAACTAGAAATGAACAATAACAGAAATTACAGAAACTATACAAATATATGGAGAATGGACACTATTATCTTAAATGATCAATGGGTACTTGAAGAAACCAGAGATGAAATTTAAGAATTCTTAGACTCAAATAAAAATGAAAACATAACCTAGCACAACGTTTGAGATACAACAAAGGCTGTTCTAAGAGCAAAGCTTATATCTATGAATGCCTACATTAAAAAATCAAATAACTTAATGATGCATGTCATACTCTTAGAAAAAGCAGACAAAATCAAACCCAAAAACACAGATGGAAAAAATAATAAAGATCTGAGTAAAAATTAATAAAATGGAGACTTAAAAAAATAAAAAATCTGATGAAACAAACAGCTGGCTCTTTGAAAGGATAAACAATGTCAATGAACTCCTATGTAAACTAACCAAAAGAAAGAGAAAGAAGACACAAGTTAAGAAAATTAGAGATGAAAAGGGGAACATTACAACAACTACAAATGAATCATTAGGAGATACTTTGAAAAACTATCTTTTAAGACACTAAATACCTTAGATAAGATGGATAAATTCCTAGACACATATGATCTGCCACAATTAAGTCAAGAGCATATAAACAACTTACACAGACCTATAATGAGCAGTTCGATCAAAGCTATAATAAAGACCTCCCAATAAAGGGAAGCCTTGGACCACAAAGATTCAGTGCTGAGTACTTTAAGGCCTTTAAAGAAGAATTAAGACCAATGCTCCTCAAAATATTCCATAAAATACAAATATAAGGAAAACTACCACACTCATTCTATGAAGCCAGTATTTCATTGATACCAAAAGCAGATAAAGACACATCAAAAAAGGAAA
Organism: Pedetes capensis; assembly: GCA_007922755.1. NCBI lineage: Eukaryota > Metazoa > Chordata > Mammalia > Rodentia > Pedetidae > Pedetes > Pedetes capensis. The sequence goes on along the minus strand of VMDO01040595.1, from coordinate 2,520 downwards.
ACTACATACTCGTGTTGATGATGAACCTATTGTTTTTGTTGTTTGGTGCCATAGAGTCAGGTCCAACTCATAACAACCCTATGTAGAACATAATGAAACTACTTGACACTATGCCATGCCCAGCATGAAGTCAGTGCTTCTCTGCTATTCATAGTGTTTCAATGGCTGATTGTCTCAAGAGTGGGCTGTGGGTCCTTCTCTCAACCTACAGTACACTGTATTCCCATCTGAGGACTGACTTTTCCTGCCCCTGGTTAGCTTCTGAGATCAAATGGGATCGGATGCTAGGGTGGTATGGCTGGACATGTCTGATGAATTTTGGTCAAAAAATTCTTGATAAAATACTTGCAAATCAACTTCTACAACATATTAAAAAGATCAAACACCATATCAAGTTGATTTCATGCCAAGGACACAAGGTTGATTCAACATACAAAAGACAATATTTATAACACTGCATATAAATAAACTCATAAATGGAAACCATATGATCCTATCAATAGATGCAGAAAAGATCTTTGACAGAGTTCAATATCCTTTTATGAAAAATGCCTGAAGAAACTAGGAAATGAAGGAACATACTTCAAAATAACAAAGGAAATATATGGCAAAATTATACCCAACATCATACCAAATGGGGAAAAACTAAATGAATTTCCCCTAAAATCAGGAAGAAGACATAGGTGTCCACTGTCTCCAATGTTATTCAATGTAGTGAATGAACTATTATCCAAAACAATAATATAAGAGAAATAAATAAAAGTGATCTAAATAGGAAAGGAAGAAGTCAAATTATCCCCATTTACAGGCAATATAATCTTTAAAATATCAAAGGAAGAAGTACAAGAAGACATTAGAAGGTGTTACAACCTCACTTGCTTGTGGATTGGAAGAATTAATATTGTGAAAATCTCCATAGAACTGAAAGCAATATACAGATTTAATGTAATCTCCCTCAAAGCCTAATGACATTCTTCACAGAAATAGAAAAATATACTAAAATTCATATGGAAGCACGGAAGGACCCTATCACTCAAGTGATCCTGAGCAGAAAGGACAATGCATGGGATATTGAAATTCATTATTTCATATAATATTACAAAGCCACAGTAACAAAAACTATATGATACTGGCAAACAGATAGACATGCAGAACAGTAGAACAGAATAGAAGATCCAGAAATAAATCCATGCAGCTACAGGCTCTTGATGTTTGACAAAGTTGTCAAAATATAAGTTGGAGAAAAGACAGCCTCTTCAACAAATAATGCTGAGAGAACTAGATATCTTCCTGTAGAAGACTGAAACTAAATTCTTCTCCCACCTTGTACAAAAATAAGATGAAAATGTATCACCAACTGTAATGTAAAACCTGAAACTTTGAAACCAATAAAGGAAAACATTGGAAAAATACTTCAAGACATAGACACAGGCAAGGACTTTCTGAATAGGATGCCATTGGTGCAAGAAACAATAGCAAAAATTGACAAAGGGGATTACATTAAATTAAAAAGGTTTTGCACATAAAGGACAAAATTACAAAGTGAAGAGACACCCTAAAAAATGGTAGAAATTCATTTCCAGTTCTACATCAGACAGGGGATTAATACCTGTAATATATAAAAAGCTCAAAAAATTAAACACCAAAAAAACCAAAGTATCCAATCAAACAATGGGCAAAATAACTGAACAGATATTTTTCAAAAGAAGAAATACAAATGATCAACAATCATATGAAAACATATTCAACATCATTAGCCAACAGACAAATGCAGATCAAAACTACGTCAAGATACCATCTAATACCAGTGAGAATGGCTAGCACCAACAAAACAAACAACAGTAAATGATGGAGAGCATGTGGGGAGAAAGGAACTCTATTACACTATAAGGGAATACAAATTGATGCAGCCACTATGGAAATTACGGTGCAGGTTCCTCAAAAAACTAAAAATAGAACTACCATATGACCTAGCTATACCACTCCTGGTTATATATCTAAAATAATATAAGTAAATATACTACAGAGATACCTGCTCACCCATGTTCATTGCACCATTATTTATAATAGCCATGATATGGAACCAACCTAGGTGTCCATCAAGAAATGAGTGGATAAGGAAATTTTGGTATATATACACATTGAATTTTAGTCAGGTATAAGGAGGACAAAATCATGGCATTTTCTGGAAGATGGATGGAACTAGAAATCACTATTTTAGGTGAAATAAACCAGACACAGAAAGAAAAATATCACGTGTTTTTCCTGATATGTGGATGTTAGACATCAATATATATTCAGTGTTATAACAGAGGTCATGAAAGCAGAATGGATCATACCAAGAAAGATAATGGACTAAAGAAAAAGGGGAGGGGCAAGAAGAAATAGCAGTAGGAGAGAGAAAAGGAAATATCACATAGTTTTCCCTTAAGGCAAAATCAGGACAGATAGATGATAGACAGATAGATAGATAGATAGATAGATAGATAGATAGATAGATAGATAGATAGATAGACAGAC
>VMDO01040594.1:0-11804 GCA_007922755.1 Pedetes capensis | reverse complement strand
GGTCTCCCATCCAGGTACTAACCAGGCCTGACCCTGCTTAGCTTCCGAGATCTGACGGGATTGGATGCCACAGGGCTACAGCTGCAGGCTATACTTGGGTGTAGCAAGTCTAATTAAGAGCATTTCTATGATAAGCTGAAGCCCATCTCTTGCTATCATGCAATTATTCATTTGAGTCTATTGTTACAAGAAGAATAAGCAGTGAGCATCTTCCTTATTAGTGATCTTTCTTCCTGATACATGCAATTTAACCAAATAATACATATCACTCTTTCAATATTCCAAAAATGTTTCAATACACAGACATTTTTCTTAAAGTAGATTCTATGAGAGACAGAACAGTGATTTTGAATCATTCCTTTTTGTTTTCATTTTATTTTGTCTTTATAAAAATTGTTATAGATACTTTTCAGAAAGATTTCTGTAACTTTTTGTATTAACAGAATCTGAAATAAGTACTATCACAGGACATCCATGTAATGATTCTAGCAGTACTAGAAACTACATTAACTCCTTCAGGTCCTTACCACCTTGATTTAGCATCATCTCTGCAACTAACTTCTAAACTCACTGAAAATTGATGTTTAAGAGTCTAATATAGGCTGGGGATGTGGCTCAATGGTAGAGTGCTTGCCTAGCATTCCATCTTCAGCACTATCCAAAAAAAGTCAAATACATATGTTTCACATAGGGAAAAGTTCAGATAGGGAAAAGTTTAACTCACTGTATTGATGTACATTCCTAGAAATTTAAATCCTAATTTTTGAGAGAACTTGGGAGGTAGAAGCTGGGGGAAAAATACCACAAGCCTTTAAAAGTTTAATTATTTTCATTTAGATGTACATACTCTACATTTATGAATACTTTTATTTAATTGCTTTGGATGAGCCCTTGAGTTATGCATGTAGTAAATGCCTTTCTAACTATAGGTAAACTGGATTAACTCCCTATAGATGAATAAAGATGGTCAAGCTAGAGTCAACCCCATAATACTCTGTGTCTTTCAGTGATGAAAGGGAGAAAGAGGTTAGAAATTTTTAGCAGGAAGGGTCCTGGCACTTTGTTGTCTGTATGTGGAGCGGGAAAGCCCTGTTACTGGGCTGTTGTTTGATCCTATGAAGCAAATAGGATTTGTTTTGTGTTACTTGTATTTGTCTTTCTGTCTGTCTGTTTCACAGAAGCATTTACTTTTGTTTGAGAGAGTGTTTGGGGAATGGCTTGCAGGCTTTAAAAAGAAGAGAAAGTACCAAAAGGGGTCCTCTGTGAGAAACTTGTTCAGATGCAGAGCTTGCATAGTATCATTTTGGCTCTGGAATGCCTCAGATCCAGGTGGAGGACTGTTTTCCCATCCACACAAAATGCAGCTGTTTTTAGCACCTGGAGGACTGCTGGCTTTGAAGGAGATTAATAAAATATTCTTGAAATGGACACTAATGATCTCATGGAAGCAATATTAGAAATGGCAAAAATATGAGGCAGCTTCTGCTTTGAAAGAAGATGACTTTGACTACGAATAGATTTAGTAACAGAAGAAGAGCATGATGACAGTGATAGGCATATTCCAATGAGCAAACATGCAGGGCCTGTATGGGAGCTCCCCTAAATTAATAGGAGAAATATTGTGGAGAAGTGCCGAAATTAGGTAATACATCTGCTTCAGTCTTAAGTGCTTATAAATGGTTGCTAAAAGTTAGTTATAATCTTAGTGTAAAATCATAAACTGCTTCATCCATGACTCCAAACCAGATTTTCTAGCCAGTCTTCCATATGTTTTTCCTCGAGTATACTTTAAAGAAAGCTCAAATTACATTTATATCAGGTCAATTACATTTTATCCACTTCTCCAAAAACATAATTTTTAAGATTCATTTGAAATGTTTCTCAGAGAATATGTGTTTCATTTATTTAAAGGTGTTTCACTCTTCTTTTGAGTAGGCCATGAAAACAGGTGTTTCATATCTAGGCAAAGTGATTTGCTGGCAACTCCTTGAACTAAACTTAACATTTTGCAGTTATTCTGGAAAAAATGTTCTTCCCTACATCTGTCTATCCAAGCCAATTCTTAGTTAAGTCTTTATTTTAAAATTCCACCTCCTTAATAAAAAATATAAAAACTTCCTAACATCAATGTAGGATCAAATCCGTCTCCTCTAAATGCATTCATTTATTTATTCAGCATATGTTTATTTAGATGACAAGGTGATAGTAATCCATTAACTACTTTATACTCTTGTGCCAGTTATCAATTGTCTTGGTTTTTGTCTCCCGCAATTAGACTTCCATCAGAAGAGATACAGTGTTTTATAGGTCTTTGCTAACTGGTTTAGTGCTTAATTTCTTGGACATAGCAGGCATACAATAAATGTATGATGGATTTCATTCAGATCCCAGTCTTTAAGTAAAAGAAATCTGTATTTCTTTAACAAGGGCAGAAAACCAATACTTATCCTGGACTGAGTGTCTCTTGTTTATCAGGATCTTTTCAGAAATTATCTCTAGTCCTCATGACTGTCCACTAACACAAAATTTCAGTTGTCCCCAATGTGTCCATAGGGAAAGAGATACTGTGATGATACACACCTGCAATGCCAGCAACTCAGGAGGCAGAGGCAAGAGGATCACAAGTATGAGGCCAGAGGCAGCCTGCACAATTTAATGAGACTAACAAAAATGAAAAATAAAAATTTGGCTGGGGTTTCAAAGTATACGTGAGGCCTTGGGTTCAACCCCCAAGTACCACAAAAAAAAAAAAAAAAAGAAAAGAAAAGAAAAGAAAAAAAAAGAAAGATACAGTGAGAATACAGTGAGAAGTTGAGAAATCACCCTATGGTACTCAGCTGATAAGTTGCCAGAACTGACTCTCAAAATGGAGTTTTGGGATGATTCTCAAAAACTAGTTGGATTCTCAACTAGGGAGAGACTCTTTCTCTGCAGTTGTCACCATAACAGTTTCCTTTACAGATGAGTCAAGGAAAATACTTCTTAAAAACATTCAGGAAATGTCATATTTGTTCTGTTCTTTCTGTTGTTTTATCTTTTTGTCTTCTTAGCTAAGATTCCAAAAAGATTTATCTTTTTAGAAAATTTAAAGCCACTAAACAATATCATTTTGAAACTATAAAATAAAAGCTGCTGCATAAGAAAATTTTTTTCATTAAAAAAGAAGAGAAATTTTTAATCAGTGAATACATGTTAAATAATGAAGTATATTCTATATTGCTTTAGGTAAATTTATTCAAGACTACCCATACATGGGTTGTGGTTTAGCTCAGTTGGTAAAGTGCTGCTCCATGCTCTCTGAGGCCCTGGGTTCGATTCCCAGCACCACAAAAATGGGAGAAGGATATGGCAATCCACTCCTGAGGCAATCCCAAAACAATCAGACGTTGAAAACCCTATGAGTAGCAGAGAATCACTGACATAGTACTGGGCATGACACAGTGTCAGTGAGGGTTTTCATTCTGTTGTACACAAGGTCACTATGAATCAGACCCGACTTGATGGCACCCAACAACACAACAACTTTTACATATCAAAATATATCTAGGTTTTGATGACTACATTTTTTATAATTGTTTTAAAACTGCAAAACTGTAAGAACACATTTTATATAATCAAGAGATATTTAATCTGAAAAGAAATAAGACATTAAACTGATTTTAGATGCTATTCCTTATATATGTTAATACAATAATAAGAAGGAAATTTAAAAATCTTACAAATTCAAAATTATTCATTATTTAATGATATCTTTAGTTCAGCATTTGTAATTATCAATTACTCTTTCACCATACTTTTCATAAGTGGAGAATTTTCAAAGGATAATATATACAAGATAATTACAGAAAAAACAACTGTGTTCCTGAATGACAGCAATAATTAAATAGGAGAAAACAAACAAAAAACAATGACAGCAATAACAACAACAAAGCACAGTAGGTATTTCACTCACAGAGAAATAGTCACTATAAGGTATGTTGTTGTTGTTGTTATTGTTGTTGTTGTCAGGTGCCATGGAGTCAGGTATGTATTATAGTGACCCTATGTACAACAGAACAGAATACTCCCAGACACTGTACCATGCCCTGCACTATGTCAGTGCTTCTCTGCTATTCATAGGATTTTCAATGGCTGATTGTTTTGGGATTGTTTGGGGAGTGGACTTCCAGGTCCTTCTCTCGTTTTTGTTGTGCTAGGGATCAAACTCAGAGTGCACAGAATAGCACTCTATCAACTAAACTAAACCGCAGCCCATAGTGTATATAAAGGGAAAAAAATTAGAAAAGATGTAGAAAAACATGCCTGGATGAAATTAGAAACTTATATTTATGGTCAAGAAAACAGATAAAAATAAAGATGGGATTATTTACATATAATATAATGAGGATGACAAGTCTTCTCAAATTAATCTCTAAATTCAAAGATAGCCAACAAAAAATTCCCAAAAGGTATTCCATAGCTTTTGAAGGGTACAAATAAGGCAAGGAAAGTTTGAACAATACACAAATGGGCAAAGGAACTGAACAGACAGACTTCAAATAACGAGGCCTGTAAAGACATGAAACACATGAAAAAATGCTCAATATCCCTAGCCATTAGGGAAATGCAAATTAAAACAACTCTGAAATTTCACCTTACTCCAGTAAGAATGGCTAAGATCAATAAAACAAATAACAACAAATGCTGGTGAGGTTACAGAGAAAAGGGAACACTCTTACACTCCTGGTGGAGTTGTAAATTAGTCCAACCACTTTGGAAATCAATATGGAGGTACCTTAAAAAGCTAAAAATAGGTCTACCATATGACCCAGCTATAACACTATTGGGAATTTACCCAAAAGGAGATGTGTCATCATACCAATGAGACACCAGCATTTCCATGTTCAATGTAGCACTTTTTACAATAGCAATGATATGGAACCAACCAAAGTGCCCATCAACAGAAGAATGGATAAAAAAAACTATGGTACATATACACAATGGAACACTACTCAGCAATAAAAAATAAAATGAAATAATGCTATTTGCACCAAAATGGAATTGGAGAAAATTATTTTAAGTGAATGAATACAAGCTCAGAAAAAGAAACACTACATGTTCTCATTTATATGTGGGAGCTGAATGAAAATTATAAAAAGGAAAAAATCCTATCTGGAGGTCAGAACATAATTAAAAAAAAAAAAAAGCTAAAGTCGACCTAGGGGAGAAGGGACAATTTGGGGAATGCAAAAGAAGGAGGGAGAGATTTAGCAAAAGGAGGAAATCCTGGGAGAGGGGAGGGGGAGACAAGGAACAAGGAGGAATGAGGAATGGAGGCGGCGGTGACCTCAAGGTGAATAGCCCAACTTTAATAGTCCTGGAAATAATTATAATAACATCAATACCAAAGAATGGTATTAATATAGATAGGTTGGAAAATTCATGTAATAGTACTGACAATGTAAAAAGAAAGCTCACTACAGAAAAAGTTTCCATCTGAAACATAATTGGAACCCAAGGATATATAGAAAAATATTACCAGAAAAAAGACAAGCAAATGGAAGAGAAGTCTTTGGTGGAGGGATGGGACAGGGGGTAGGAAGGGCACAAGAGGGTAAGGGGGAACTTATCTGTGTAATGTACAACAAAATGCATATGTGGAAATGTCACAATGGAAAGCATGTCAAAATGAATCACATTAAGGTGTACATTAAAAATTTCCAATAAAAAAGAATAAGTTTAGAAGCAGTTTAGAACTCACTTTACCATGTTTAAAAAGTTATAATAAGCTTTAGTAATTAAAAGAAAACATTATTTGCACATATGTGAACAAATAAGCCAATGGTACAGAGACAAGCTACTCCCAAACAAACTATATCAGGTTGAATAGTATCTCTCACTCCAGCCAACTTTGTGTCCACCTAGAATCTCAGGATTTAATCTTATTTGGAGATAATGAGCAGAGGTGGATATTTCACATATGGTCATACTGGATTAGAATGGGCCCAAATCCAATGATTTTGTCCTTAGTAGGAGACCATAGGAAGAGCAGGAGAGCAAGGCAGGTGATGATGGAGACAGAGATTGGAGTGATGCATCTACAAGCCAAGAGCAGGAAGACGCCAACAATCACCAAGAATTAAGAAGAGGGAAGCAAATATCTTTTCCTTGGGCCCACAGATGGAGTATGGCATAAGAAACAACTTGTCCTAAATCAACAGTGTCCTAAATCAACAGTGAGACAATGCATTTCTGTTGTTTAAACCATATAGTTTGTGGTAATTTGTTTTGTCAGCTCTAAGGAACTAATATAAAAATGAACACCCATATTGGAGATTTAAAGAAGGCTGCCACACTGCACACCTCCAGGGAATGCATCATTATAGTCAAAGCACTCCAGGATTGTACAATTCATCTAGAATATGATGAAAATCTGCCCCCTATAGTTGTACAAAGCAATAGCCTTCTTTATGTAGGAGAGAAAAGGCAGTAAAAATTAATGAGCAAAAGATTAATTTTTCAATAAAGCATACTGGAATTAAGGTCTAGTCATGTGCAAAAAGATAGAACCTCATCTCTCAACATAAAAGAAATTAATTCTAGATGGATTAGTAGCCCAGGTAAGAAAAGAAAAACCTTAAAATTCTAAAAGAAAATAGTAAAATAGCTTTATCACTACAAATTGAGGATATTTTTAAACACATTACATGTGTGAAGACACACACAGATACCCCAAAACAAGGTCTAGTATTTTGAAATTTGGTACAGTTTAGTATGTTAAAGTTTAAAATTTCTCTATAACTAATGACATCATACCCAAAGTGACAATGCAAAGAATGGGACAGAAAACATTTGCATTATATAATCTCTATGAAAGACTGATATCTAGCATATCTAAAGAACTCCTATATCAATAAGAAAAAGATATATAATATTTTAAAAATCAGCAAAATATATGAATAAGTCACATAGGATGGAAGCCATGATACTTATTTTAAAAATGTTAGGTATTTTTTTTTGCTGAAAGAAACACAAATTTAAATGCATGAAATTCTGTTTTATACCTTAAAGATTAGAAAGAAGTAAGAAGTCAGATAATCCTAATGATTGGCCAGAATGTGCGCACATGGGAATTCTTATACGTTGCCATGGGAGTTGCAAATTGATAAAACTCTTTGTAAGGATATTTGACAATATCTGGTAAAATTAAATATATGTATCCTCTGTAATCCAGCAAATCCGTTTTCAGATATCTACCCTAAAGGAACTTGAACACAGGCACAAGTCATCATGCACTCATTGTATACCATTTGTAATAGGAAAATGCAATAAAAATTCCAAAAGCCTATTAATAAGAAGATGTATAAATAAATTGCTCTATATTTATATAGTTTAATATTTATTATCATACATGTACATATCATGTGCCTGCAGCCATAACACACTGACATCCAATCCCATCAGATCTCAGAAGCTGAGCAGGGTCAGGACTGGTTAGTACTTGAATGGAAGACCACCTGGGACTGTAGACTGGGGAGACGGCCCGGCAACCCACTCCCAAAATAATCAGCCATTGAAAACCCTATGAACAGCAGAGAAGCACTGATATAGTGCCAGGCATGGCACAGTGTCAAGAAGTGTTTCATTCTGTTGTACATAGGGTGGCTGTGAGTCAGATCTCACTCAATGGCGCCCAACAACAAAAACAACAACAACATATCATGTATTTATAAATACACTAGAACTGTGTTCACATGGAAAAATCTCTAAATAATAATACTATTTTTTAAAAGTAAGATTCATTCTATATAACATCATCATGTAAAACTTTAAATCTTACTGAATATCACTATGCATTTTTTAAGTATGCCATATTTTGGTAAGTATGCATGTTTATGGTGACATAATATGGACTACAGGAATAACACTTTGAAATAACATTCATTCCTTGGGAAGGTAAGAGAGGAATGAGATGAGGCACCTTTCATAAAATGCATGATATTTTTATTATATTCTTAAAATCTAAAGAAAATCTTGCAAAATGTTCACATTTGTAAGTCTGTTTTGGGGCAGTTTGTGAATATCTGATGTAATTTTTCTAATCATTTGAAAGGCTTGAAATTTATGGTAAACAGAATAGAGACAAAGAAGGAAAATAAAAGGGAAAGAAGAGAAAGGGAAGGGAGGCCAAGGGAGAGGAGAGAAGGAAGATGGCTATGGCCTGAGAAAGGCAGCCCACGTGAGAATTGTGGCAAGCAGTGTGGTCTACTAGGAGCTTGGCCATGTGCTCAGGAAGACATGTTAATTCTGGCTTCTTTCAGTCAGACAAGTCACCTGTTCTAGGACTCTGTGTACTCATCCATAAAATGGAGATTAAAATTTACCTGGAAGTATTCCATGAACAGTGCAGTGTGGTGCTCACTAGGTACTCCCTGATTGTGCTGCCTGAACATAATGCCTTCTCTCTCTTCCTTTAAGTAACAGGAAACTACAAAGTCTGTGTAAAGGGTGCACTATCTTAATTCACTGGACAGAACTGAATTCCTTCTTCTCATTTAGCTATTTTTATTTTATTTCAGAAAAAGTAATTTTGAGAAGAGATTAAATGCCTTTGTCATGAAGAAAGATGCAGACTACAATGAAAATTGTAGGGATTCAGTTTCCACCAAAGTATCCATTAAAAAGGTGGTGAAGAAGTTCCCATGGCTCTGCACTAAGTGCAAGCCACTTATTTAGGAGATCATGGCAAAGGCCCTTCACCCTTAGCTGGTAATGACCTTACTTTAAAGTACTGAATGGAACATGCAGTAGGGTCAATTGCAGACTCAATGACAGGAATTAAAGCTTGAAGTGCCCTAATGAGATCGGTGCTTATTCCTTGTGGTTGAAGGAACACTGTGGTTAATAGTTTACAGCCTGCAGGGTCAATCCCTTTGCAGAGGCAGAGTTAACTTAGGCATTCCCTGGGCTGTATAAACAACACTGTCTGTATGAGGAAGCTTGACCCTGCTTTTATCATGCCAGGAAATTCTTGGAATGTGGCCACGGTCTGATATTTATGGTTCCATAAACATTCGCCTCTGAAAAGTATCTAAAGCTGGGAAATGATCACTGGTCAGTTCCTAATGCATGAGTAGTAGGAGAAAGAGTCACTTTTTAAGGGAGAACAAAGGAGAAAGCTCATGAGAATAACGTGGCAAATATGATGTCTACCTGTAGAGTAAATGTGTATGCCCATTTAATACATAGAGATAAAAACCCTGTACAAAGACCTTAAGATGGAAAATTAAATGCTTAAAAATTAAAAGTTAAGAAAGCATTTACCTTTTCTCTGTATAAGAAAATGTTATATATGGTATTTATCAATACAGTAGAATAAAACATCCTAAATTCACGTAGGTTTGATTTATGTAAGAAGGTAGTTTATATCAGGAAAGTAGTTTATTCTGGAACCTAGAGAGCTTCTTTCATCCATTTCTCTCTTGTCTGCACTAAAATGTGTCTTCACAACAACCCAGCAATTGCTTATTCTCTTATTATTTCACACAAAAAAGGAAGAAAACGTTTTATAAGCTTGTTTGGACATATTATCTCCTTTTAAAAAATACAACCCTCCATTTTGAAATCCATCACCACTCTTTCTAAATGCTTTTTCATTAAGCATGGAGAATCACGTAGGATTTCTAATAACTGGATCAGAAATAGTGGTTTCATGCATTTTCTAAATATCATTTCTGTCTCCAAGGTAACCTGTTTCTTTCTGACAGGCTGGAGGGGCTGGAGAGAAGAGAGAGGATAGAGACAAGATGAAGGCACATCCAAGTCTGAGATGGTCACTGGCTGATGGATCGATTCCGAAAAGAATAAAACAATTCACTGAAGTCAGTGTCAACAACCTGCAGGTACATCTCAGAACTGCAGTAGTTGAGGTTATTTGCAAACACTGCCCTGTTTCTCCCAATAATACTAGCATCAGACTTGATGCTAGTCAGATTAGAAGCAATTTTTTAAACCTGAATTTTAAGATAAAATATCACCCAGGAATCTTCAGCTACTTAATCTGATACACATAATCCAGTCAGGTTATACAGAAATCAGAGGCCTCTTGCTGAAAGCAATTGATACCTTGCTAGGAGTTTTGGGTGTTGTTCAAGGGTTCAGTGGAATCTCCTTTTCAGGAGTATTTGAAAATATGTTGTTATCTTGGAAGTGGTCCAAGCTTGAACAGAGCTGATAACATGGAAATCACCCCATACCTAACCCAGCACCATGCATCCTCCATTTGAAGTGGGTTAAAAGATACTAGCAAGTGACATCAGACTGTATGTTTATAATAGATTGAAACTCAGTTCTCAGACCAGCAGGGTGGACTAATTAGTGAATTGGCTCATGTTGGCTTCTTTCCTGTCTCCATCTCTTTCCTAATCTAACACTCCAGTCTGACCTTTACCCCCATCATCAACATGAAGACACCGTGCTCCTAATGCAGGAATATGGTTACTATTATTTCCATATTAAGGTTAAGGAAACTGAGCTTTAGTGTGAGTAAATAGGAGGTCTGGGAATCCAAACTTGGGAGTATTACCTTGGAATTTGTGCACATAATACCATATTCAAGTTTAACAAGACGTTACCATTTCCTGGAGGTGGAAACTTAGTCCAGTTAGAGTCTCTCTGAATCTCATCTTTCCATAGAATAGGATCATCTTTACTTATTTTTTTCAAAGTAAAGTACTAAGCTATTTACTTTGATACCTAGTTGAACAAAAGAGGGCAGGGAAAAGGTAGAAAGTTTTCTTTCTAAGAAAATAAAAGAAACAAAATAAAAAATGTCCCAGAGGCTTGGTGTGGTAGCACATGCCTATAATCCCTGCAATTTGGGAGGCAAAAGCAAGAGGAACACAAATTGAAGGTCAGAGGTGGCCTGCAAAAATTAGGGAGACCCTATCTCAAAATAAAAAGTCTAAAAAAAGAAAGTAAAATATGGATTAGTGGTGCAGTTCAGTGGTAGAGCACTTGCAAAAGTATGCATGAGGACTTGGGTTCAACTTGCTTGTACTTCAAAAAAAGAAAGAAGAAAGAAAGAAAGAAAGAGAGAGAGAGAGAGAGAGAGAGAAGGAAAGAGAAAGAAAAAACAATGTCCTAGAATGTAGAAAAATAAAAATAAAATAACTAGAGGAATAGTACAAGTCAGTTGTTCATATTGAGAATCAATTTATATGGAATGATCAGCAAAGGCCTCTTGTGAAAGTGACATTTGACTTAACTGAGATCTGGAAAATAAGAATGTTCTGCATGTGAAGCCCACTTCTAAGAGTGGGACACCATGTGCAAAAGCTTGAGGAACAGGAAGAAGTAAATGCAGCAGGATCAGTATTATCAGGTAGGAAAGTGGGGTATAGGATGCTGTAGGGTTCTGGAGGCTGTTCTGCAGGGTTTGGACCCAAATCTATCACATTCAAAAATACTTTCTGATTGCTTAAATGTACCAATTTGTCAAATCAAACTGGAAGACAGATTCCTGTAAACAGTAATGGAAATTCTCTGTTGTGTGAACATAGCAATATAGAAGTTGAACGATGGTGAGTGTGAAAGTATTTGGGGGAAGCTAAAGATTTAGAGCTGAAGGCAGAAAACCAAAAGGGAAGAACACGCTCTGTGTTTCTCAAGCTTAAGGAAGTGAAGAAAAAATTCAAGCCTCGAGTGGCAGTAGTGAAAGATTCTACAGGGAAAATATTCAATGATGCAGGAAACATCAAAAGAAGATGGGAAGAATACACAGAGTCATTATACAAGAAAGAATTGGTAGATGACCAACCATTCCA
>VMDO01040593.1:0-11817 GCA_007922755.1 Pedetes capensis | reverse complement strand
GCTTCAATACCAGTAGATAATCAGAAGAATTAAGACAATAAAATGTTTTAAATTTGGAAAGCAAGTATGATTTGGCAAAACCATTCATTTCAATGTGAATGTGACTAATCTATCTGAGTGACCAAGCCTCCACTGAAGTGTATGCCCAGATCATTGCAGACCTTCTCCACCAGCTAATTTCATTGACTGTAGAAGGAAGGAATCTGCAACAGCAGGCACTGCTGCTCAATAAACCATGTCTGCTGCATGCTGCTGGCCCATCCGACTTTCTTTCACAGAGAATTAATGTTCTGCTTAAGGTCAGGATGAGTGTGATAATAATGGCCGCCACTTCCATGTTATAAAATAAAATTCCAAAACAAATTAATCTTGTAATGTCAAGTTTTCATTGCGAATGTTTCTTGGTCTTAATGACAGAATTACTAATTAAATTTTTGATAGTTGAATTATTAGACTTGTAGCCTAATTTTATTCCCTAAAGCCATAGGGTGGGGTTGGGCCTTAACTCAGTTGGTAGGGTGCTACTGTGCACTCTCTGAAGACCTAGGTTCGATCCTCAATACCTCAAACTGGAGAAGGACATGGCAATCCATCCCTGAAGCAATCCTGAAACAATCAGCTATTGAAAACTTTGAGGCCGGACAACCCCATGCTTTTGATGTCGTTCAGGACCTAGGACAGCCCCCACCAGGTGCCATTCAACAACATGGGAGGCGTCTTCCTTTAACTCTGCCATTCAGCACCATGGGCAGCTCCCCTGTGGTGCCATTCAGCAGCATGGGTAGCCCCCTCCACCAATGGTGTTATTCAGAACCGCGGACAGGTCCCCCACGGTGTTCTCTGTACTGTGGACAGCTCACGGATCCTGAGGCCCTTTGGTGACAGAGGCAGCTTCTTCCCTTGATGATGGTGTCTTTCAGCACTGTGGAGAGCTTCCCCATGGGGGGGGGAGGGGGGGATTTTCAGCACCACGGACAGCTCTCCATTCTGTTCAGCAACTTCGCTTTCTGATTGGTGCAGCCATGCTCAACTACTGCTAAAACCCCCATCGCAGTTGACCCACGGGAGAGCCTTAGGATGGGAGGCACTCAGTGAAAGCCCCTGGGAATTTTCATTGTCTTCTAAAACAATAAATCAGAAGCAATATCTCACTTCTGTGTGCAGATTAATTGTACTACAAAAGGCAAAATAGGCAGGATGATACTACTGACCCCCGCAACTTACTCATCACTGTGGCCAGTGGATTAGTCAGATGGGACGTGGTCACCGTGGACCATAACAGATTACTGACTGCACTTGCTGCTACTTTGCAAAAGGAAGCATCTTCAGGAGAAACGTCATGACATCATGGCACTCGTTATGCAACTGATGATGAGCTAATTCTGTTTCCTTTATGCCTATTTTCTAGTTCCATCCAGAGCAGTTTAAGGAACAAGTCCAACAGTTTACCTTCATAATATTGCCTCAGATCTATGCCAATTATAGCACAATCCGATGAAACACTTTCCCCAGAAATTTTGATCCTTTTTATGCTCTGTATAACATCATATTGGTTTATTGCCTTGGCTACATCATTCGTCTGGGTTGGCTGAGTAAAAAGTAACAAACACTTGGGACACATGAATGGGAGGGTGGGAAATTAACCATCCTAAAACCCAAGAGCTAACCTCCTTGTTGAAGTATTTAGGATCTGGTGGTCTGGAGCAAGTTGAGATATATCCTTCAAAGTGAGACAAGTTGCAGCATCTTATATAAACAACTACAAAAGGGAGAGGCATAACACTAGTAGGATTTTGTGGATATAGAGTCAATCTATACCTTCCAAAAGAGCCTTCCCTAAAGATTTGAGTTTTCAGTGAAACTGGAAGAATAAAACTTCTGCAGCAAGTTCAAGCTACAGTGCAAGCTATACTTGGGCTCTGTTATCCACCAGATTCAATAACTTGAACTGGTTATGTGAAATGTAAATGCTGTGTGGCTCCTATGGCTGGGGCCAGGGGGAAAATGGAATGAGTATCAAAAGAAAGAAGCAGACATATCCTTTTCTGCATCAATCAGAAAGACTAATCTTTGCCTAGTTCTGTATTGTAATATATATATATATATATAATATATATATATATTATATATATATTATATATAAATATATGCATTTATGTGTGTTATTTCAAAATGTTATTTTCCATCTCTCTTAAAATTTTTCTTTTAAATACAAGTTTTTGGACGTTAACTGTACAATTTAGACTTTAGGTAACAGAATGCTCTTTGAGAAGGTGACTGAATTTGAGAGGTCTTATGTTTACTCATTTGGGGAGAAATAGGAGAATCTTTTAAATTTTTTCACTTATAAGAAAAATGTTGTTTTGTTGTTGTTATGTGCCGTCGAGTCGGTATCTGACTCATAGCGACCCTCATAGGGTTGTCAATGGCTGACTATTTCGGGATTGCCTTGGGAGTGGATTGCCAGGCCCTTCTCCCACTTTTGCAGTGCTGGGAATTGAACTCGGGTCCTCAGAGACTGCAGTGCAGCACTCTACCAACTGAGCTAAATCCCAGCCCATAAGAAAAATAGATACCTCTTTAACAGAAATATAGAGTTGTTTTCATATAACCAGAAATCCCAATGTAAGTTAAAGAGAGTATATTGAAGTTATTTAAGTGGGTAACTCGTACCAGTTATTCACTTAGAATAATCTTGCTTTATTTGCAGTTTCACTTCCTGAGATTTTGCTTTTTGAAGTTTCAGTTAACTATGTTCAACAATGGTCTAAAAATACTACATGGAAATTTCCATAAGTAAACACCTCTTGAGTTTTAAATTGTAGGTCATTCTGAGCAGTCTGATGAAATTTTGAGTTATCCTATCCCACCCTGCCCAAGACATAAATCACCATTTCGTCCAGTAAACCCACACTATATCCTCTACCTTCCTCTGAGTCCCTTAGTAGCTGCCTCAGTTGTTAGACACACTGTTATGGTCTCACAGTGCAGGTGTTCAAGTAACCCTCATTTAACTTAACAATATCCCAAGACAGCAAGTGTAGTTTACTGGCAATGCAAAGTACACATACCAGTGAGAAATTGAAATATGCTTCCTTGTTTAAGTGAAAATATTTAAAAATCACATATTAATAAATATTAGGGAAAAATTGTATGCTATTATAAAAATCTATGGTAAATTATTGTTTCTAACTGGTCCTAATCAATAGATTAAAATTTGTCAAATATATATGAAAACATAGTGTTTCTTGGAATATCTCCTGTGGTGAAAGGGTGACTACTGTATCTTCTATTACCCTCCAGTTCACCTTTTTGCCTTATCTGTGACCCATTTTGATCTGAGCTTTAAATATTTTCTTCTTTACCAGTTGGCAGTGAGGTTTGGTCAGTAGAGGGTTCTAGAGAGTTGTGCGAGAAGAAATCATTCTTACTCTCTGCTTTTTGTGCCCTCACTGTGTGAGTCCCCTGCAGCTTTCTCGGGGACCTGGCCCCCCAATCTCCCTCAGGCTTCAGTGCCTGATTCCTGCAGTGTATTGGAAGCCAGAACTAATCTGCCAGCATCTCCTGCACCGCAGGTGGTTTTTGTAGCTGTGCACGTCTGGTTTCTGCAGTGCTCACATTTTCTCTAAAGCCAGCCTCTGCAGTACCTAATCAGCATAATCCAGTCAGCAGCTTCCTTTAACACCTCCCATGGGGCAGTTCTGTAGTTGAGTGCCTCTGAAGAGGCCCTGTCCCATGATCCGCATTCTCTGGCACTTTAGAGTTAGGATGTCCCACAAGTTCCGAAGGGCAAATACCCAAGTTCCCTCAGCACCACACTGCAGCAACTTTCCACTCCCAGGTTATAACCGTGGCTATGACCCCTCAAAGAGAGGTCTCGTGCACACCCTGCATCTCTGCTGCTTATCTGTCTTTGCTATGGTTTTAAGTCTCTTTTTCTCTTCCTGGTTATTCCAATCCCTTGTTATGGTATACCCATTCACACACACACACACACACTCTCTCTCTCTCTCTCTCTCTCTCTCTCTCTCTCTCTCTCATACACTGGGAGTGCCAAAAAATGTACACATCTTTTGAAGGATGTTATCTATGTATTTTCAAAGCTTGAATTGGATTGTGGAATCAACATGGAACGTGTAGATATGCCCAGAACAAGCACACAATACATTCTTAAAACAGCAAAATGAGCCCAAAGTGTGTATGCATTTTTGGCACACTGTATATACCTATCTTCCCATTCAATGCAAACCTATGATTTTCTCTTCATATTGTTAGCAGTAGTTCATTAAAAATATGTCATTTCTGCTTTACTAGAGTTATTCAGAATTTATTCTACATTATGTACCCATTCAATATATTATACACAGTGTAATATATTTGTTACACACATATGCACATATTACCTACCACTGTTTCCCCTTATCTTTGTCGAGCTAAAATTCAAGTTCTCTATTTGTTAAATTTTTTCTTCCTGATTATTTTCTGTAAATGAAGTATGAACACGAGAGATCATCTCCCCAGTCTCAGCCTATGCACACTGTTTCAGGCCTCTTCTCGTCATTTTGTCTGTGTTTTTCCTCTGGTGTTTCCTCCACTTTGATGCATTCCTGCTTATCTTGGTCTGTAACTGATGATCTGCTGCTAGATTACCTTAAGGCTCAGCTATTCTGAGATGTGCAGAATGTGCACTGGTATTTCTTTCAACACGTAGTTTACTTATCTGTGCATCATCAGACCCATGCACCAGCAACTAACTTCTTTGCCATCTAGTCTACTATGACCTGATATATTTAACTGCTCTGAAATATATAGGAATGTCTACTGGGTCATCTCTACCTGCAATCTTCAAGGTAGGGAAATCTGACTCAGGGTAAAGAAAGCTCTGTAAGTGTGGCTGTGCACATCTCTCCTAGGGGAGCTTTCCTAAGGCTCCTGCAGTCTTGGCTGTGGAAAAGTGTGTGATTCTGACTTGTACATCAGATTAGGAGAAAATTACTATGGAATAATGCATTCTATCTCACCTTTATAAAATATAGGTTTGTTTGTGTAGGCATGCACAAATGAAAATGTGCATGCATATATATGCATGCATATGTGTGTATGTGTATATATGCATAGAGAGAAAGAGAGAGACATCAGACTTTTACAATCTAATAATATGTCAGTCGTAGTTCATGCCAGCAACTATACAGATTACACATTTTAAAAGTATCTCACACACATTCCAATTATAAAACATGTATTTTGTTACAACATACTTTTCATAAAGTTCCACATTTCACTCAATATGTTTGTTAGATAAATCTGTGAAGTGCCCAATTGTTATAAACATTTCTTTATATTTGCTTAACATTTAATGTCTGTTAGACTGTATGGCATGTTTTTGTCATGTAGTATATAATACAAATATATGAATGAATTATCATAGCTATGTATTATGTGTCAGAGATATCTATAAAATTCCCTAGTACCCCTAGAGAGCATGCATTAGAAAAAAAATGAAATCAAGTTTAGCCTAGAGGGTTATAAAAAGTAAATTTAACAAAATCTCACACAATAGTTATTCACAAGTTATTGCATATATGCCTATGAGCTTTGACAAAATGAATGGAATATCTGAGAAAGGGAAGAAGGGGGCAGGGGAAAAAGGAAGAAGGTAAATGAAATGAAAGGAGGGCTGTATGGTAATTTATAATTAACACTAAATATAGTGGAACGCCATTCTCATCTAGATGTATTTGGATTCATTTCTTCTTGTCAAATTTGGGTCTCATTTGACCTTTTGAGTCTACTGATGATTAGACTATTTTGAGGCACTGTAGAATAATAAATTGATCTGATAGAGAATCTAAAAGTTTTTTTTTCTTTATATAAACTATGTTTTTTTTTCCCAAGACTATTGCATGTGAACTGGAACATCTGGATAATTTATCCAAGTGAAAAATTAGGTACCAAATGAACCATGCAGCTTGTTTTGCTACTTAATATATAAGAAACCGTAGAGGCAGAGTGTGTGCAAATTTGGTAATAAAGCCATACTGTTGTATTGGAACTCTACAATTAATTTTTTTTCTCCCACAGCTTCAGTGTTTCTCAGCTAGGCCAGCACTATACAGGCAAATTTCCCATGCAGAAATTTCAAAGGAGAATATCTGCACTAGTAGTACATTTAGAGAATAGAAACAAAATACTTTCTTTTGAAAGCTGAAATCACTGGGCAGGACAGTGCCAGCTTTCCTGACGTAGAGATGGATTCTTCATATCTTCCTCTTCCCGGACGTACTCATACAGTTCTTCAGGAAGTAGTACAGTCTGTCACAAAAATGGGACAAAGATTTTGGAATTTAGGTTGTGATTTTCTAGAAGAAATATTTGAATTGCCCAGTGATGAGTTTAACTTCATCCTTTTAAACCTGAAATGTATCAAGCTTCAAGTGACTTTTGCAAGATCAGTTAGTCTGAGTTTTATAATGTTCTGGCTTTTATTCAATTTTTTTGCTGTTATACTTCATTCTCTAATTTTCTTATTGTTTCCTCGTATCTGTGAAATGCAGGCTCACACACACACACACACACACACACACACACATGCACAGTGTGGTTTTGCCATTTTAATTCAGTGTAGTGCATGAAACACAGCTGGAAGTATAAATAATGTCTTTATTTGGTTGTATTTATCTTAACATTTTAGATCTTCATTTTTTTATTTTACTTAGTACCAGATTATTAATTATTATTTAATTTTTGAGGTTAACATGTGCTTCATACATACTATGAAGCAGAAGTCAATGTGCACCTGAAGAAATAATGGAAATACCAGAGTGGATAGCTATATAACATTATCACTTTTAAGGAAATGCTAATGTTCCCACCTCTTCAGCACGTTATCTTGTGAAGTAGAATTCTTTACTTGCATATGGGAGCTCAGTAATAACACAGAACTTGGAATAACCTGTCTTTTGGAGATGGGCTCATTGTCAAAACTCCTCATCTGCTAGAATGACAGCAAAATGACAGAAGACAGCAAGCATTGTCAACCTTGTGGAGAGAAGGAAACTCATGCATACTGTTATTGCAGATGTAAATTAATACAGACACTGTGGAAAATATTCTAGAGATTCTTTAAAAAAATCCGACTATGATGTGATCCAAGAATCCCATCACTGGGTATATATCCAAGGCAAAGGAATTTGGTGTGTTAAAAAGTTGTGTGTATTCCGATGCTTATTGTTGTATTAGTCACAATAGTTACACTGTGAGGTAGACTTAAGTGTCCTTCAGTAGACAAATGAATAAAAAATAGGGACTATAAGGCAATAAAATACTATTCAACAATGAAAACCTGTCATTTGTGAAAATGCGAATCTACATGGAGGACATTATGTTAAGTGAAGTAGGCCAAGCCAGAAAAAAAGAACTGTTCCAAGATCTCACTATTATGTGGAATTTTTTAAAAAGTAGGTCTCCTTGAAGGACGGAGTAATCTGACAGTTACCAGAGATTAATTCCATTGTGTGTGGTTGGGGCGAGGTTAGGAGATACTGGTCAAAGAATATAAAACGAATGTGCTCAAGAGATCTAGTGTGTAACACAGTGACTATACTTCATAGATTGTATTTTTCACAAATTCTCTGAGAGTGGATATAAGGTGTTCTCACTACAAAAATAACCATGTAAGGTAAAGTGCATATTAATTAGCTGGATTTAGTCATTTTACAGTGTATCATTGTTAGGTGCCGTAGAGTCAGTATCCGACTCATAGCGACCCTATGTACAAGTGGAACACTGTTGTCAGTGCTTCTCTGTCAGTGCTATTCATAGGGTTTTCGATCGTTGATTATTTTGGGGGAGTGGGATTTTGGGTCCTTCTCCCAAGCTTATAGTATCTGGTGTTCCCAGACGGTTTCCCATCCAAGTGCTAGCCAGGTCCAACCCTGCTTAATTTCTGAGATCTAGTGGGATCGGCTGCAGACTTTACAGTGTTTATGCACTTCAAATTATCATATTGTCTATGATAAATGCTTTCAATGTTACTGGTCAATTAAAAAGATAAAATGGGTCTGGGTTTGTAGTTCAGTAGTAGAGTGCTTGTCTAGGATGTGTGACATCCTGGAATTTGTCCCTAGCAAAATAAATAAGAAATCAGGAGTAAAAAAAAAAACAAGTAGTTTCTGAACAACAACAAAAATTACTAGTCTGAAATTTGAAGAGAATAGAGCCAGGTAATCATGTAAGTCCCAGAATTTTGATTCCCACTTTCTCCTGTGCCTTGATAGGTGTGGTCGAGTCAGGTCCAACTCATAGAGACCCTCAGGATTTGGTCATTGTCACTAATAAAACATTCACTCATGCACATGTCTGTTCCTGGATTTCTGGAACCGTGACTTGACTTTCTCCTTTCAGACAAATATTCCTTGATGTATTAGAGACTGTAGAGTCACTGGCTGCGTTTTGCATCTCTAACATGCAGGCTTTGTTTTTTTAGTATCTTGAGATTAGGTCTCACTAAGTTACACAGGCTACGTGTGGCTTCGAACTTGCGTCCTCCTCCCTCAGTCTCTCAAGTTGCTGGAATTACAGGTGTGCACCACCACAGCCAGCTAGCATGCAGCTCTTAATGGTGAGTGTCTTGCCTTCATCCTGAACTTTAACCTAATCATCTGTTCCTGCCACCTGCCTTACTTTTAGATATTATCACCTGCATCCTCAATAAGACATAAAAATAAGCCTCTATGTTAACCACTGTTTTTATTCTTTGGAAAAATGATAGTTATCTTCAAGGAAGAATAATGTGGCTTTCAAGTAACACATTATAGTTAGTAAAGAAGATATACATTTTTATCAGGTCTTTATTGATATATAAAAACTCATTACCATTTACCAGTTTTTGATTTTTTTTTCATATTGGTGACAAAATGGAACAGATATTTTCTTATTCTCTCATCGTCCATTGGGTTGCACTTGTCCTTTGGTTTCTCTGGGGGAAAAAATCTATCTGACATGATTATGAAAAGTGCAACCAAATGTTAGAAATAACATTGAGAGCAGACCTGAATATATTTTCTCTGTTAAGATAAATCAGAAAAGATCATATTTTGGAAAACTAATGTCTTCATTGATCCTGAAAATTTCATAATCCTTCTACAGCAAATATCAGTTTATTAATTTTAACTGTTGACTGCCAGTGTTTGCTGTGGAAGAAAAAACACATATTTCATTTGAAAATTTCAACTGCAATGTCAAGTTTGGCTACAGTTACACGCAAGTGAAAATATTCTTCCTAATTTAGAAAAAATTAACAAAATACAACCAGTTATATAGATTTGTTATTACATACTTTTCTATAAAAATCAGAATTAATATCTCTTGAAATCAAAATACGAGGAAAAAATTTTAAGGTAGTATCAGTCATCTATAATGAGAAAGATCTGAAACATTTTTGTCAACTTTATTGGGGTAAACTTGGCAAATAAAAATTGCATATATTTGAGAATTACAGTTGTATCAAATTTAGAATCATCTGTAGCAAAGGAAATGATTAATAATGAAGAGGCAACTACAGAATGGGAGAAATATTTGAAAACCATGAATCTTATACATCCTTATATATGCAATATTGCAAATAGGAAGAATTTTAAGTTCTTCAGAGGAGAATAAATGGAATGTTTTTCTTTAATTCCATTGTTGACTCTTCTATATTTATTATTAAAATAGTTTTTAAAGCTTGACTCTAGGCAATCTTCTTGCCTAATTACAAATTCATTCCATGAAGATATCTTGGTTTCCCCATGACTTATTACATTGTTGAACCCCCAATTTTTACCCTATTTGATATTGTTCTGCAGAATTTGACATCTATATTCAAGTACCAATCTGGTGTTTTTATTAATGTACTTGGTAAGCACATTGAACTATTACAGCATTAATAAAACTAAGTAAAATTTTAAAGCTTTCAAATGTATTATCCTTCCAATGTTATCTGTTTTTTGATCTATGAAAAGCAAAACAGTATCTTCTACTTTTCAATCAGTTGCTCAGTATAGAAACCTCGGAGTTATTCTTGGGACCAATCACTCCATTGCTCTCAAATCATTAAGGGCAATTAATATCATCTCTGTCCCTCAAATCAATCCTTAATTATTTTTAAAAAACATGAAGCCAACATGGGATGTAGCTCAGTTGGTAGAGCGCTTTTCTGCAGTCTCTGAGGTCCTGGATTTGATCCCCAGCACCACAAAACTGGGAGAAGGACGTGGCAGTCCACTTCTGAGGCAATCCTGAAACAACCACAACTCAACAACAACAGCAATAGGATAGTGAAATATCCATTCCTTCTTCTTTTTTTTTTCCACTGAAGGGACTTTTTTTATTTCTAGCTCTTCTCATGTGACAAAATTTCACACAAACCATAACAGAAATCATATTTAGTATATTCACATTAGTACTTAACATGTAGCTTTATATTAAAATAATTATTACATAACTCTTTCATAAGTATTTATCCATTTCTGGGTATGTGAACTAAAATTCTAAAAGATCCCCTTGGTTTAATTTGGAATTTACAAAACTGACATTGCATTGAATTTACATTATTCTCAATCAGGAAAAAACTACTGAAAACACAGTGCCAATATATTATGTATAGTTGCTATCAAATTTAACAAACAAGAAGTGTTTTTGAACCATGCAATTTTATCTAACATTAAAAGAAATGTATAATGAGGACCCATACTGGTTAACCCTATCAAAAAATAGATATCAGAGTAGAAGGAATCTGAGATGAGTGGTTTCTAACCTGGGAGCCTTGGATTCTTGTGTTCTATAAACTGAGCAGTAGAACTTGAGGCTATTTTGGATTTCAAAGCACCTAATGGAAATCCCATTTTACTCCATGAAGGCTTTGAATTATTTAACAATTTTGAATTTTTAATAATTCAGTGGGATCACTCTTCAGAAACCCCAATGGATCTTTGTAATATTAAAATATGGATAATATGTCAATCATTATTTAATAAATGAGTTTTAAAAATAGACAAAACCTTCTAAAACATGGGTCAGATATGGAGAATTATAAAAGCTTGAGGTAATTGGTAATGGGGAAAAACTGACTTGTCTATTCCTGTAATTTACAGAGCAGGACACTGAAAGGATAAATAATGTACCCAACGTCACATATGAATTAGTAGTAGAAGAAGCAAGATTAGGTTTTGTTAATTTCATATTGTAGAACTTGTGAAAAAAGGACCTAACATGTTATATCTTCTTGGATGTTAGGGCTTTACATTTCCTATCATGGTGTTTAGTGTTCTGAACATTTGAAACCCAGCAATTCCCATTTTGGAGGGATTTCTTTGGGAATGAATGTGTGTGAAAAGGGAGCATCCCAGTACAAACACCAGGGTTTATTAATATGTGTTCTTTCTCTTGGCCAACTTTCTAATGAATTGGTTAAAAACTTTTTTAAGTCACACAGAGGTTTTTATTCTTGTTTTCCATGATAAGTTTTTGTATTATAGCTACATTTTGGGGAAAATTTATAAGTAATCATATTAATTCATATTGCAACCTTGCTCATTGTTAGTATATATGCAAACTATTTACTTTTCTCTAGAAGTTTTATATCAAAAGCCCTTGCTTACAGTGACTATGGATTAAGGAGAACTAGGTAGCAAATGCCTGCTAAAAAAAAAAGTGTGGATCAACTCCAAAAGAAATTGTTGGTATTTAGGCAGGCAGGAGAATAGTAACAAAATTGTTAATTTTGAAACAGAATTTTAAATCCACATTACTCTTTTTAGATTTTTCAAGCATCCAGTA
>VMDO01040592.1:0-11806 GCA_007922755.1 Pedetes capensis | reverse complement strand
CACTTTGGTTGATTCCATATCTTTGCTATTGTGAAAAGCGCTGCATTGAACATGGAGATGCAGGTGTCTCTATGGTATGATGACTCATCTCCCTTTGGGTAAATTCCCAATAGTGTTATAGCTGGGTCATATGGTAGTTCTATTTTTAGTTTTTTGAGGTACCTCCATATTGATTTCCATAGTGGTTGCACCAATTTACTGCTCCACCAGCAATGTAAAAGTGTTCCCTTTTCCCCGCAGCCTCGCCAGCATTTGTTGTTGTTTGTTTTATTGATCTTGGCCATTCTTACTGGTGTAAGGTGAAATCTCAGCATTGTTTTGATTTGCATTTCCCTCATGGCTAGGGATATTGAGCACTTTTTCATGTGTTTCATGGCTTTATGGACCTCTTCATTTGAGAACTGTCTACTCAGTTCCTTTGCCCATCCAGAGACCTCTTATAAAAACTAGTGGCCCATTACCCAGGTGCAGAGCAATAAACTTATTGTTTCTGCCTGCTATCTTCTGGCAGTGTACTAAGAAGCTTTTTCTTTTCTACTATTCTGAGCGCTGGTAAACTTTTTTAACTACAGGTGACCCTGGCCTCACTCCCACCTATGACAGTCAATTAACTTGTAAAGAGAAAACATACATTTTGGCTCACAGTTTTAGAGGACCCAGTCCATGACAAAATGGACCCATTGTTTTTAGGCCTCTGAAGGGTGCGCATATTGCAATGGTGAGGAGTGTGTGGTAGAGTTAAATCCACTCACCTTCTGGCCAAGAAACAAAAAAGAAAGAAGAAAAGACCAGGGTCCCATGATGCTCTTCAAGGGCATTCCCCCAGTGACCTAAGGACTTCCCATGACATGTAAGTTACCACAGGACCCACCCCCTCCCAAGAGATGATGCTGGGCACCAAGCCTTTACTTAACACATGGATGTTTGGGGGATACTAATCCAAATCATAGCATGAGGAAACCCTGATAAAGAAATTAAGAGACTTGCCCCCCTTTCACAGCTATTAACTGATGCAAAAAAAAAAAAAAAGGAAAGAAAGACAAAATCAGGCTTTTGACCTTGTGTTTTTAATCCTAGATGTGATACCCTGAATTAAGTGTTAAATCAATAAGAAAAACAAATGAACAAACAAATTAGACAAAAGAATTGGGAGCTCTAGATTAGTGGTTATTAAAATTCAGGAGCAAATCAAGACTGATGAAGCTCTGATCCCTCTGCTACAAAAATGTACTTTTACATAACACTGATAAAATTTCAGGCAGCCACTTGACCTCCTAAGTGGCCTGCTTGCATTCAATTTTGCAGTCCAGTTCTAGAGCCCCAAACAGGATGACAAGTCATTCTTCACAGCAATAGAAAAGTCATGAAGGGGGCCCAGTGCCAGGGTTCATGGGGTAAATGGACCCTCTCTGACTCCCAGGTTTGGGCACCAAAATAATATGGAAATCTAGGAGGAGAAGGTACACAGACACAGTGGAATCTGGTGACCTGTAGACGAACGTGCTTATTGGGGGAAATTGAAGGGGGAAAGAAGGGAAAAGGGGCCACCGGCAGCAGTGTCGGAAGGTAGGTGGGTACTGCAGCAATCAAGCTACTTGAGGTTGGGGTTTATACAAGACTGGCAAAGTCTTTGTCATAACATTAGTGGCTAAAATTCCCTGGCAAGGAGGAATGGGGTGTGAGCTTGGGAGGTTAGAATCTCAGGAATTCTCACCTTTAGGGGCTACTTTGCTTTGCCATATTTCGTCCTCAGGTGGTCTCTGTTATGCCAAGGCCTTGAAGCTCTGTCAGGGAAGGGGCTCTTCTTCCCTCCCATAGTAAACTAGTACCCCTTGTAGGAGTATGGTTTTCTACATATAATACTTCCTGCTAATGATCCATTAAACAGAAAATCTGGTCGTAGAAGTTAGATGGTATTTTAACTTGGGCCACCATAACTAAATACCATAGACTAGGGGGCTTTGTTGTTGTTGTTAGGTGCTGTTGAGTCAGGTCTGACCATAGCGACTCTCATAGGGTTTCCAATGGCTGATTGTTTCAAGATTTCTTCGGGAGTGGATTGCCACATCCTTCTCCCATTTTTGATGTGCTAGTGAGCAAAACCAGGTCCTCAGAGAGTGCGGAACAGTGCTCTACCAACTGAGCTAAACCCTAGCCCACAAGGCTTAATGAAAGAAATTTATTTTCTCATAGTTCTGGAGGCTGGAATTTGAGATTAGGGTGACAGTATGCTCAGGGTTGGGGCGGGGGGGCAGTGGGGGGGACTCTTTGCCTGCTCACAAACAGACCATTTCTCATCATGTCCTCACACGGCAGAGAGAGAAAACTGGTACCTCTTCTCTCTTCCTGTAGGAGCACAAATTTCATCATGATAGCTGCCTTCTCATGACCTCATCTAAACCTAATTATCTCTCAATTTCCCCACCAGCAAATTCACTGGGCATTGGGAGCTTTGCAGGGGCTTTGGAGGGACAAACTCTAGTCCACAACAAATGGATAAGAATTACATTTCTTCTATTTGCTTAGCACGGACCAAAATACTTGTTAGTGATTTATAATGCAACTGCTTTTCAATAGAGGGAGAAGCAGTCATCAAACTGATTTTGAAATCTGAAAAGAGCAGGGTCTTGAGGGGGAAAGAGGGCCACAGCCCTGGTTGACCTGCCAAAGCACTGCTGCAAAGGAAGGAGAGGACCTTGCTAAACAGCGTCTGTCTTTCCCATTTGAACATGAAGTTAATGACCCTTATTTCTATCTGTGATAGTTTGGGAGGCAAATTAGGCTGAAAATATTGATGAACAAGGAATGAGCCTTTGTGTTTATGGTAGAGAAAGTACTTGCAGAGCCTGAAGCTATTTGATAAGCACTGCACAGCTTAATTTTAACCTTACCTGGAACTTTTATAATTTGTTCCCAGACAGTGAAGATGGAGGCTGGTCTCTTCATCAGCCTAAAAAAAAATAAAGCTGAACATTTATTCCTTTAGGGAAAATAGGCTATCTTGAACTGTTTGGGTAAATCATTATTGTTTCCTTAGTAAGTAATTCTACATTTAAGAGGCTAGGACAGCATTTAGGAGTGAATGTATACCTCTATTCATTTGGCATTTACTTAATGGTCTGCCGTAATATGCAATCACTGATATATATGGGTTGAATTCTGAAAGTTGGTGTTTGGGAAAATTTCTGTAAAAATTGTAAATTTAAAATTATAAATCATAAAATTACAAAATCACATGTAATCATAAAATATAAAATTATGTATCTATCCACACACATTTATAAATAGCTTTATTTTTTTCTAATTCCATCAAGGGCTACTTAAAATTTATTGTAATTTTTTGCTTTTGAAATCATCCAGTAAACCTAACCATTTCTTACAGCACTATTTCTGAGGAGGAACATAACTAATGTTCTTGTTGTTGTTGGGTGCCAGGGAGTCAGTGTCCTACTCATAATGACTCTGTATACAACAGGTGAAGCAATATTGTTATTGCTTCCCAGCTATTCATAGGGTTTTCAATGGCTGATTGTTTTTTGGGAATGGGCTGCTGGGTCCTTCTCCCAAACCTATAGCACCTGGTGTTCCCAGGTGGTCTCCTATCCAAGGTCCAACCCTGACCCTGCTTAGCTTCTGAGATCTGATGGGATCAGATGCCACAGTGCTACAGCTGTAGGCTAATTAGTGTTAGTTAGTAGTTAGTTAGGTGCCATCGAGTCGTGTCTGACTCATAGCGACCCTCATAGGGTTTTCAATGGCTGACTGTTTCGGGATTGCCTTGGGAGTGGATTGCCAGGCCCTTCTCCCATTTTTGCAGTGCTGGGAATTGAACTCCGGGACCTCAGAGACTGCAGTGCAGTGCTCTACCAACTGAGCTAAATCCCAGCCCCTAATTAATGCTAGAGATCTATTTAAACCTGCCCCTGGAAAGAAGGGAAACCTTTATTATCTTCTGTGACTCTTGGAAGCAGATCAGGGGTTTTTCTCTTGACCAGCTGTGGTGGAAACAGTATTCTTTCCCTTTGGCCACCTAATTTTGCAACTGGAAAGAAAATCTCCCCCTGGTGGTGATTTTGTACAAGCATGAAATATTCAAAACCCTGGTGTTTAAGTAGGTATTATAAACTGCTTGTGCATCCCTTCCTCCCCCACCATGAGATTTCTCTTCTCCCAAAGCTTCCAGTCATTAGTATGCACCTGGCAGACGCTGAAACAACTCTGCTGAATAATGATCAGGAACACCATCACTCTGCTAATGACCAGACAACAGTAACAAACATTCTTGTAAATTCCTAGCTTAGCACTGTGCTTCTGATATGAGCATATCATTTGCTTTTTGTTGTTGTTGTTAGGTGCCATCAAGTTGGTATCCGACTCATAGCGACCCTCTGTACAACAGGGGAAACACTATTGTCAGTGCTTCTCTGCTGTTCATAGGGTTTTCAATGGCAGATTAATTTTTGGGAGGGGGTTGCCAGTCCTTCTCCCAAGCCTACAGCTTCTGGTATTCCCAGGTGGTCTCCCATCCAGGTACTAACCAGGTCCGACCCTGCTTAGCTTCTGAGATCTGACGGGATTGGATGCCACAGGGCTATCGCTGCAGACTCATTTGCTTTTAGGTGACTCCAATCATATTAATAAAATCTTAACAAACTAGAGCCTCAGTTGAAACTTCTGTACTCAGCTTTTACAAATAGCCCCTTCTACCTGAGGGGATACGCACATCCTACTTATTATATTCATCCCATCCCACCATCTTCATTTATTGAAGATTTTGCCACTTAATTCATAGGACCTCTGACTTCCAGAACTGCAGCCATAATTAGAAACAACATTAATATTCTGTATTTCACCCACACTTCGACTTGACCTTCTTGACTCTTCTGCTTCCACTCTGCATGAGCAACCCGACCTCAGCCTCATTCTCACCAACAGCTACTTTATTCTCAAGTTGGAAACTTTAATATAAAAATAATTGGTGGCTATAGCCTCTTAGTCCTCCAAATTTCACCCACAAAGTCCCACTGAGTAAGTCCTCTGGTCCCTCAAGTGCAGATTCCCCTCACTGCTTCCCTCAAATAGTATAGCTGCTTCACTCACAGAGTACAACAGGCAAAACACTATTGTCAGTGCTTCTCTGCTATTCATAATGTTTTCAATGGCAGATTGATTTTTTGGGAGTGGGTTGCTGGGTCCTTCTCCCAAGCCTACAGTATCTGGTGTTTCTAGGAGGTCTCCCATCCAAGTACTAACCAGGCCTGACCCTGCTTAGCTTCCAAGATCTGACGGGATCAGACAATGCTACAGCTGCAGGCGCTTCCCCATGGCGTTAGAGTAGTCGTTGCCATATGAAGCAGAACATCTTTGATGACCTCAGGGACTTTGGACTGCAGTCATGGCAATGAAATAAGCAAAACTATATAGCAAAGCTAGGCCTACTGTAATGGCAATAAGTCTATTAACATTCCCTCTTGGAGGAGAGGGGGGAAGGAGGGTCATAAGACCGTCAGGAGACCCCCCCCCAAGACCTTCCTCTAGGGTGCCCATCACCACCTCTTCCTATCCCAGAGGCACATGATGCTGTTATATGAGAGGTAAATGAGTGGCTGAGGGTGGCACTCTTTGGTGATGCAGCTTCCCATGGGACTCTGTAACAGGGACTTCTCAGAGAGATTCTTCCCAGTGGTGAGGTGGTGAGTTACCTACACCCTGTAAACAGCCCCAATAAACTCATGGTTCACCAAGTTAGACTCAACGTGATTCTTCCTTTGGTCTGTCTGGGTCCTCCATGCTCTGGGGGTGAATAGACGTTCTCTTTGTGTCTCCCAAGGGACAGTAATTCATATCACACCTTTCCCTTCCCTGGCTAGAAATGAAGGAACATCTCTCCAACTATCCTCTTTTTGAGCCTTAACTTCACCTGCTGCTATCAGCCTGCCAAGTGGTGACTTTGGCTAAATGTAAAATAGATTTTTGCTGCCCTTCTATCCAGGTGCTGAACATTTGTAGAAGAAATCACAGGTTATTATATGTTTTTGTTTCCCATTCTCAGTGAAACCCTGAAAGAAGAGATTTCAGGAAAATGAAGGGAATTTTGCCCCCTTGCAAAGTTTATTTGGTTTGTAGTTTCATTCTATGAAGCTACTTATCTTTTCTATGTAATAACTCAGAAAGCATAAGTATGGTTGATAAGGACATCAAAAACCCTACAAATTCAGAAATAAACCTTGGAAAGGATATAGTCATACTCTGATATTTTTAATGAGAAGCAATTTCTAATGACAGAGCTATGACACATTTCCTATCTCATTTGAAAATCACAAAGACTGACATTTCACTAATACATTATGCCTGACCAAAATCACATTTTGTTTTATCTAAGCTTCCAGTAGCAATTAAACCTGTTTGTGCCAGGAAATCTGTTTATAAAGATTGTGCCCAAGTTATTCTTTTAATGACTAGATGTGAAAATATTCTCTTTCAGAATCACTTCTCACTCAACTTTCTGCAGCTTAACAAACCTCCTTGAGAGTTGGAGTCTGATTTCAAAAGAATAAAAAAGTCACACTAAGTTTTTAAAACTTGGAAAGACAGTGATAATATTAAATGCTAGACATCAACAAGTCTTTATTTCTCCACCAAATACATAAGGAAGTATAATCTATTCATTAGAACTTCATTATCTTTATTTTGTGAGAGAGCTCATGGAAGAGGCTACCACCCCCATCATTAATACCCCTTTAATTCTCAAGAATATTTTTATCACATGCACTATTATTATTTCTAATAATCTCATGGAAAATGCACATAAACGCTGGATGAATGAGAATTCAGCAGGAGAGCCCCTGCTGGAACCCCAAGTGGCCTCAGGGAAGGGAATCTTCCCAGTTCAAAATAATACCAGCTAACAGCTTAATCTACATACTTCACATCTTTTATTTCTGCCTTTGGCTCATGGCTTGGTCCTATACAAGATAGGGGTCTTCCACAGAGAACTTTTTAAAATCTGTTTTTCTTTTCTCAGTTTGGCCAAACTATAAAGAAATCCACTTTTCCTTCACCAGGTTCTGTTTATTAAAATTTCACTTAAGACAGAGGACTTTAGAGACTAATTGCCCAGTAACAATTTCATTTCACTTACCTAAATAATAATCAAGTTGCTATTGAGACATGTTTGATCTCAGCTAAGCAATGGTCAAGAAAGATGAAGTCATAGAGTTACAATGCCAGTGGCATACAGCACAGGAGGGATGCAGTGAAGCCCCTGGATGATAAGGAATTTTGACTGAGGCTGGGCAGGTTTGGTAAATAACTGAAGCAGCAGCAGAAAGGACTGCAAGTCTGTAGGTTTGGATGGTGACCTGCTTCTGGCTAATGTGACCAGAGTTTCCAAAGGCCTGTCCTAACAGGACATTGAGCTTCTTGTTAGGGTAAACTATGTAAGAACACTTAGAAAAAGCTTGGCCAGGCCAATCTTCCCAAGAAGTACTGCCATGCCTCAGCCACGTGCCCAATTTCATACCTGCCCCTCAAAGAAAAATCTCCTTCTCATCCTTCAAATGCCAACAAAGTTATTGTGAATGACTTCATGGAATACATTATTTGAATCTTATGCATCCCAAATTAAAAATCTCCATTAGGCCTCACCTTCTTCCCATAAATTGGGACTATCATTCCAGTTGCCCTTCTTGCTCCTCTCCATCTGACCCGGGGCAGGGGGGTGGGGGAGGAAGTTTTTGTACAGTGCCAGCACCATCCATGAAACACCATAGAAAGGCTGAAGTAAACAGATTTGGCAGTATTGGGTGTCTGATCTCCTGAGATACTTTCTATACTGGCAATATGAACACTGCTGTTATCAATGACCCCCACATGTTTTTCAACTACGTGGTCCATAATGTCCTAGGATGATTTCACCATGGCAAGTTCAAAGCCATCTTAAAGGCTGGGAATAGGAACCTCATCACCAACCAGAAATCCATTTCTATCTTCTGGGAGACAGATCCTACCAACACCCAATGGGGTGATTCTGGTGTGGGGTTCTCTGGTGTCTTCACTGTCTTTGAGAAGCTAGGGGTTTACTTGAAGATGAAGCCAAAAATGCCCTCATTGCTGCCCCTTTTGTTTCTTCCCACATGGGTGCAATGGTAGAGGATCGTGAGAAGCAGAAGAATTTCCTCAAGATGCTACTTGAATCACCAACTATGTGACCTTCTGGACCCAAGAGCATCCATGAAATGGTCATATCATGGAAGAACTCATGATCACAGACCATGTCAAAGTGCCACCCAGAGACTGTCGATGATCCCTCTATGAACCATGGTATGATGGTCATGGTGCTACCCAGACTATTGACTTTGTAGAGGAGAAGGTCAGAAACCCACAATCACATTCTCATCTCCAGGATTTGCTCCTGCATGTGTCTGATCCCATTCCTTTCAGTTTGTTCTGTAACTTTGTTTCCTGAGTCCTTCTTATGGCATTGCAAGTACCCTTGCCCTTTCTTCTAGGGTCTTCCAACCTAACTACAAATTTACACAGATGCCTTACCTTAAATCACTTGACCCTAATGCCCTTTTGGCTAGCATCCTATTTCTAACCCTTACCATTCAATAATTACAATGAGACCTACATTCGTGTTCCCTCCATTTTATTTTGGTGACATTTCTCCACAGCCCCTTTCAGCTTTCTTCTTCACTATTCTGTTACCTTGTCTGCAGCCATAGCACCCTGGCTTTGGATCCCGCCTGATCTTGGAAGCTAAACAGGGTCGGCCTGGTTAGTACTTGGATAGGAGACTGCCTGGGAATACCAGGTGCTGCAGGCTAGGGAGGACCTGGCAACCCATTCCTGAAACAATTCACCATTGAAAACCCTGTGAATAGCAGAGAAGCACTGACAATAGTGTCAGGCATGGGACAGTGTCAGGAAGTATTTTGTTCTGTTGTACATAGGGTCTGTATGAGTCAGACCTGACTCAATGGCACCTAACAACAACAATAATTCTGTTACCCTAGCTCTCTCAAGGTTATTTGACTTTATAAAAATTGATATTTCCAATATGGAGCCTCATTTTTCATTTCCATTCATCATAACCAACCTATCCTACCATTAAAAATACTCTCCTCCTGGGATATCATAGTCTCCTGATTACTCCCACTTTTCTTAGCACAACTATTCAGACTTCCACATAAATTCCTCCTCTCCTTCGCCTCCTCCCAACCCTTTGGTATGTCCTTAGTTCTCTTCTCTCTTATTGGGTATCTCTTTTTCACAGTTTTAATCACAATTTCTGTGTGGATGAGTTCTATTAGTGAGTGTTGATCTAACTGCCAAACCTCTACTTCTGACTGCTGTCTACCTGTGATTCCACCCACAGGCACTACCAACACTGGGGACAAGATGCCTGCCAAGAATTTCTATCATATCTTCTCCAAAGACAACTTTGTGTCTACGTCTTACCTCTCCCTTTAAGTTGTTCATTATTAGGTGCTGTGGAGTGGGGTCCAACTCATGGTGACCCTCATAGGGTTTTCAATGGCTGATTGTTTGGGGGATTGCTTCAGAAATGGATTGCCACATCCTTCTCCTGAGTTCCTTTAAGTAGAACCACATTAAAACCATGAACAAGAGATGAAGCCTTCTCCTCTCTTTAAAGCTTCCAGAGATGCTAATTTTCTAATGTCATTTAGCAAACAGACTTTATAACCCAGACTACAGAGAACTAAAGGGAAAATTAGGGTGGTTTTTCACTTTAAGGTGTATATAGTTTCATAATCTAAAACTATAGTTTTAAAAAGCTCGTTTTACGGAGAAATGAAGCACATAAAGTGTGTTAGATGGATTCTTAAAAGACAAGATAGGCTTAAGCATATTTACCTTAGAGGGTTATTTAAGATATAAGGTAAAAAGAGATCTGCAAAATAGATGCCATATAAATGCAAAGATTGTTTCTACTATAACTATGTCAATTCATTGCTCCACAGGGAACATGCTACTAAAGATTCTAAAAGATTTAGTCATCATCCTCTATTATAGATTTACTTTAAATCTTTATTTTCCAGCATTTTATCTTTTGGACTAGAGCCTTTTTGTACAAAATATTCCCATTGGAAGAAATATTTCTGACTAATCCTTTCAAATAGGAATAAAACAACATCTATTCTGGATTGCTAGCTGCTTTTTGAATAATAAATCTTCTTACAGTTAAGAATGGATAATAAATGTCTGTTTTAGAGACTTGATGTCAGAGAACGGAAAATCAGTAATTAAAGAGAAAATGAAAAAATAGAAATGGAAACTGGTCAGAAGCAAATAACAATTTTCCATTTCCATTTAAAAGAATCTCTCAGGCACTAAGTTTTATATAAATTATCCAGAATGCTATTCTAACTATTTATTTGCTTTCCAAATAGTCTCAAGTCTTGAGTAAAGGGAATGTAAGCTATACTATTTTGGTTCTGAAGATAAATAGGGATGAAAAGCAATTTAAAAGTTTGTTCCAGTGGGATGGAGAAAGAGGAAAAAGAGCAAGAATGAGTTGACCTGGAGCAACTGGCCAAGAACCTCCTACTGTTCCCCAACCCCCACATATAATGGCCTCTTCCTAGGAGACTACTCCCTACTGATACACACAATGGCCTCTTCCTGGGAAAAATCCCAGGCAGCCAAGGTCAGAATCTGATGCAGGTTTATGGTTTCTGTGCCTTCAAAGGTCATCTGTCCCTCAACTCCTCCAAGCCAGCAAGGAACTGCTGATTGGTAAGGGGCTGCTGCAGCTGTCCAAGATGAGATTTTCTCCTTGAGGGCCTTAGATGTCACTAACTTCAAAGATACTTTTTATCCATACTCACCGTATGAGGATCAAACATATTTGAATCTCCTGGTGGCTATGCCTAGAACACCACAGGTCTGGGAAGGAACCTCTAAAACCTGATCTCTTCAACAAAATCACAAAAGCTCATGGAAACCTACAAAAAAACACCATTAAAGGAAAACAAATTTTACTTCTCTTTTCTACACTAATAATGTTTACATTTCCAATTACAATCCAGCATATTCATACCAAATGAAAGTGTCACCTTCATAAAGCTTTAGGTTCTACTTAAAGGATTACAGAAAAGATTCACAAAAATCAATCAAACAAAAACCAAAACCACTAATTGCCCATTATCAATTGACAAGGCTTTATTTTAATGTAACCTCTATTCTCCAAACTCTGTTTAATGAAGTAACTAAACTATTAAAGACATTGATCTTTGTAGGCAAGGTGGGGACTCTTGCAAAAAGTTCAGAGATGATCAAAAAGCCTATTATCAGAGGTTGTAGTGGGGAGAATTATGCAGATTTAGTTGTTGATGTGTGCACTCCAGGTGGGTTCTAAATGGCATTTGGCTAGATGTCTTTAAAAGTATTCAATCTGCTTGCTGATCTTAGACTCTCTAGCTGTATTACCCAATGTATTTATGTTAACTTTCTTTCCTTTTTTATACTCAGATAATTTTTAGTCATGTACTGAGGTAAGGCTATCTTTACAAATGATTTTTATGTAATATCACAGAAAGGTTGTGTCCCAAACATTGCCTAGCTTCTTTTTTTGCTGCTGTTTTTCACCACATATGCACAAAATCAACTGAAATATAAGTTCATTCAAGGAATATTATTCAGTGTTTTAGTACTTCATATGAATAAACAGGATAGTGTAACAAGCAGAAGCCACAATTCCTGATATGGAAAAAGTTTTATTTACATAGACAAATAATCTTAAGTAAAGCAAACAAGCAGGAGGCAATTATATACTTATAAA
>VMDO01040590.1:0-11808 GCA_007922755.1 Pedetes capensis | reverse complement strand
TCTCTCATATGTGGACGTTAGACTTCAACGTATATTTAGTATTAAAACATGCAGGTCATGAAAATAGAAGAGGCCATGTAGGGAAAAATAATGGACTAAAGAAAAGGGGAGAGCAAGAAGAAAGAATAATGGTAGAAAAGAAAAAAAATCACATATGTTGCCCTTATGGCAAAATCAGGATGTACATATATAGGTAGATATAGTCACAAAAAAGACATGCAAGTGGAAGGGGGGCCATCAGTGGGGAAGGAGAGGAGGGGAGATAGTGTAATGTGAGAGTAATGAGGGAGGTGAACATGAGCAATGTACAATGAAATACATATGTGTTGTTATTATTATGTGCCATCAAGTTGGGTCTGACTCATAGCAACTGGAAATGTTATAACAAGACCTATTAAGTTGTACTTTAAAAATTCCTAATAAAATAAGATTTCTGGGGAAAATAGAAAGGAAAAGTTTAAAATATCAAAATAAACATTAAAAATTGATTACATATTAAAATAACATCTTAGATACACGAGGTTTCATAAAACATAATTAGCATAAAAAAGAAAAGAACCTCTCTATGTCACATTATAGATAAAATGCCAAGTTGTTGTTGTTAGGTGCTGTTCAATTGGTGTCCAACTCATAGTGACCGTATGTACAATAGGCAAAACACTATTGTTGGTGGTTGTCTGCTATTCATAGAGTTTTCAATGGCTGATTATTTTTTGGGAGTGGGTTGCTGGGTCCTTCTCCCAAGTACAGAACCTGGTGTTCCCAGGCGGTCACCCATCCAAGGACTAACCAGGCCTGACCCTGCTTAGCTTATGAGATCTGATCGGATCAGGTGCCACAGTGGTATAGCTGAAGGCATAAGATGCCTAGAGTATAGCACAAAAGAAGAATAGTGAACACTGCAAGAGAGAAATTCCAAGTTACTTACAAAGGCAAACCTGTCAGAAAAATAGTATACCTCTCATCAAAAACCCTAAAGTCCAGGAGAGCATGGAATGATCTATTTCAAGCACTGAAACAAAATAACTGCTCACCAAAATTATTATACCCAGCAGTTATCCTTCAAAATGAAAGGAGAAATAAAGCCCTTCCATAAGCATAAAGTGAAGCAATGCATGACCACTAAGATAACATTGTAGAAGATATTTAAAAGAATACTACACACAGAAGAGGAAGAGAAATCTAAGTAAAAGCTTGGAAAAGAATAAATATCACCAGAAGAACAGATAAACAAGTGAGAATTATGAGATAATCAAACATTATTAACACAGCAAACCTGTAAGATGAAGAAGGGAAAAACAAGTACACACCTTTTAATAATAATCCTAAGTGTAAGCAGTCTTAATTTCCCAATTAAAAGACACAGGCTAGTGGATGGGATTAAAAAACAAGATCCAACTGTTTGGAAGAAACTCACTTCACAGGCAAAGATACTGAAAGGGAAAGTATGGAAAATGATATTTCAAGCAAACAGAATCCAAAAACAAGCAGGAGTAGCTATTCTCGTATCTGACAAAGCAGACTTTAAGTCAAAAGCAGTCAGAAGAGGAAAAGAAAGTCACTACATACTACTATAGGTAACAATCCATCACAAAAATATAATAAGTATATGTGCACCAACATTCAGTGCACCCAATTTCATAAAGCAAATACTACTGGACATAAGGCCTGCAGCTATAGCCCTGTGGCATCCTATCCCATCAGATCTCAGAAGCTAAGCAGGGTCGGGCCTGGTTAATACCTGGATGGGAGACCACCTGGGAACACCAGAAGCTGTAGGCTGGGAGAAGGACCTGGAAACCCCCTCCCAAAAATTGAAAACCATTGCCATTGAAAACCCTATGAACAGCAGAGAAGCACTGACAATAGTGTTTCCCCTGTTGTACAGAGGGTCGCTATGAGTCGGATACCAACTCGATGGCACCTAACAACAACAACAACTGGACATAAAGGGACAGATAGACCCAGATATAATAATAATGTTGTTTGTTGTGTGCTGTCGAGTTGGTATCCAACTCATAGAAACCCTATGTACAGCAGGCAAAACAGTATTATCAGTGCTTCTCTATTATCCATAGAGTTTTCAATGGGGGATTGATTTTTGGGAGCGGGCTGTTAGATCCTTCTCCCAAGACTACAGCACCTGGTGTTCCCAGGTGGTCTCCCACCCAAGTACTAACCAGGCTCAACCCTGCTTAGCTTCTGAGATCTGACAAGATTGGACAACACAGTGCTACAGCTGTAGGCATAATAATAATAGATGACTTCAATTACCCACTATCATCAGTAGGTAGACCATCCAGATTAAAAAAATGAACAAAGAAACTTCTGAGTTAAACTGCACCATAGATCAAATGGAGGGTAACAGGCATCTACAGAATATTCCATCCAACAGCTGAAGAATACATATTCTTCTGAAAGCCCATGGAACTTTCTCAAAAATAGTTCACATTTTAGGTCAAAAAACAAGTCTTATAAAATATAAAGAAAGGGAATTTAAAAAAATATCTTATAAAATCATAATGGGATAAAATTACAAATCAATAGTAAGAGAAACTACAGAAAATATATGAAAGCATGGAGAATGAAGAATACATTTTTGAATGATAGCTGGGTCATTGATGAAATTGGGGAAGAATTTAAAAATTCCTAGAATCAAGTAGAAATGAAAACACAACTTACCAGTATCTTTGGGATACAGTGAAGACAGATCTAAGAGAGACGTTTATAGTTATGACTGCCTACATTAAAAAACCAAAGATATCTCAAAGAACCCAGTGATGCACCTCAGGGTCTTAGAAAAACAAGAACAAGCCAAACTTAAAATTAGTAGTTGAAAAGAAATAGTACATATTGGGGTGGAAATTAATAAATTGAAGACTAAAAGAATAATAATAGGTCTCATTGCAACATTTCCATACAAGCATTTCTTTGTACATTGCTCATGTTCACCTCCACCATTACTCTCATATTATCCTCTTTCCCCTCCCCAACCTCCCCACCAATGGTCCCGCT
Source organism: Pedetes capensis (assembly GCA_007922755.1). NCBI lineage: Eukaryota > Metazoa > Chordata > Mammalia > Rodentia > Pedetidae > Pedetes > Pedetes capensis. The sequence goes on along the minus strand of VMDO01040590.1, from coordinate 8,793 downwards.
TCTACTTGCATGTCTTGCTTGTATATCTATCTATCTATCTATCTATCTATCTATCTATCTATCTATCTATCTATCTATCTATCTATCATCTATCTATATCTCAATTTTGCCTCAAGGAAAAAATGATATTTCCTTTCCTTTCTCCCACTACCCTTTCTTCTTACCCCCTCCCCCTTTTCTTTAGTCCATTGTCTTTCCCTACATGGCCCCTTCTACTTTCATGACCTACCTGTTCTAATACTGAATATATGTTGAGAAGATAAACAAAATTGACAAACCCTTTACCCAACTGACCAAATGTAAGAGAGAGAAGATCCAAATTACTAAAATTAGATGCAGGGTATTACAACATATACCACTGAAACCCAGAGGATCACTGGGGAATATTTTGAAAATTTGTATTCTAATAAGTTGTAAAATCTAGAAGAAATGGATAAATTTCTAGACACATATGACCTGCTGATGTTGAACTGAGAAGATACACACAATCTAAACAGATCAATAACAAGCAGTAAGATCAAAGCAGTATAGAAAATCTTCCAACAAAGAAAAGCCCAGTATCAGAGGGATTCACTACTGAATTCTATTAGACCATTAAAGAACCACCACCAGTGTTCCACAAACTGTTTAATGAAATAGTATTTCAAACTATTTCATAAAGCCAGCATTATCCTGGTACCACAGCAGTAAAAGGAGAAAAAAGAAAAGACAGAGAGACAGACAGAAAGAAACAAAGAAAGAAAAAAAGAAAGAAAGAAACAGACAAAGAATACTATAGCCCATTTTCCTTGATGAATATAGGTGAAAAAATCCTCAATGAAGTATTGGCAAACCAAATTCAATAACACATTAAAAAGATCTTACACTCTGATCAAGTTGGTTTCCTCCCAGAGATTCAAGTATGATTCAACACATGCAAATGATTAAACATAATACAACACATGAATAGAATCAAGGACAAAAAAATCACATGATCATCTTGATAGATGTAGGAAAGAGCTTTCACAAAATTCAACATCCCTTCATAATAAAACTCCCCAAAAACTAAGAATAGAAGGAACATACCTCCACATAATAAAGGCTATACATGACAAACCTACAGCCAACACTATACTGAATGGAGAAAAACTGAAAACATTTGCTCTAAAGTCAGAAACACAGGGGTGTCCACTTTCTCCATGCAATACAGTGGAGCACTTCAATATAGTGCTTGAATGCTTAGCCAGAACAGTAAGGCAAGAGAAAGAAAGAAAATAGATACAATCAGGAAAGAAAGAAGTCAAATTATCCCTATTTGCAGAAAATATGGTCCTATACTTAAAAGAAGCTAAAGACTCCACAAAAATACTCTTAGATCTGATTATCCAGCCATAAAGAAGAAAAAAATCATGCCATTTGCAAGAAAATGAATGGAACTATAGATCATCTGTTAAGCAAAATAAGTCAGACCCAGAAAGAAAAATACCACATGTTTTCTCTCATATGAGGAATCTAGATTAGAGAAAAAAAGATATGAAAATAGAAGGATGACTATTTGGGAAGAAAGAGACCAGCAGGCATGGGAAAGGGGACAGGAGAAAGTAATAGTAGGGGCGAATATGATCTAAGTAGTTGTATACATGTGTGAAAATATTATGACACCCATTATTTTGCAAAATTATATATGCTGATAAAATTTTAACTATGAAAAATAAAATAAATACAAAAAATTCAAAATTACAATACTCAATATTATTACCAACAATTAACCTACTGATTGAGATTCCTCTACAATTATTTGGTTTCTTTTGTCTCTGTGGTTATGTCACCAATTTGATATAAAATTAGGCTCTCTTTTTTATTTTCTATTTTATGGTTTTTTCATTTGATTTAACTTTATTTTCAAATTGCATAACATTTATGTGGTTCAAAATGTAAAACTGTATTAAAAGGTACTTTCAGGTAAGTCTTGCTCTTTAACTTTCAAGTTGTCTCTACATCTAGAGGGAACTATTTTCAATTCATTAGCTCATATTTCCCTTTAATTTTTTCCAATAGTGAATTTGTGCATGTAGTCTTATTTCTCTATCTTTTGAAATAAGATGTAGCATGCTATGTATTATTTGATGTCTTGATTTTTTTAATTGAATATATCCTAAAAATCATATATAGCAATCTGTTGTGCTCCACTGTTGTATTCATTTCTTACTGATGGACATTTGAGGTCTTTCCAATTTTTTGCTATTTCAAATAATGTCACAAAGACCATATGACTATGTTGTTTTGCATTTGTGGAGGTATATCTCCCAGGTAGAGTCTAACAAGTTTGATTGCCCGGTTAAAAGGTAAGTGCAGATATAGTTTTGCACAATATTGCCATTCACAGATACACGGTGTTTATGTTAGTTGTTAGGTGCCATAGAGTCGGTGTCCAACTCATAGTGACCCTATGTACAACAGGTGCAACACTACTGTTAGCGCTTTTCTGCTATTCATAGTGTTTTCAATGTCTGATCATTTTTGGGAGTGGGTTACCCGGTCTTTCTCCCAAGCCTACAGCACCTGGTGTTCTCAGATGGTCTCCCATCCAAGTACTAACCAGGGCCGACCCTGCTTAGCTTCTGAGATCTGATGGGATCGGACACCACAGTGGTACAGCTGCAGGCCTAAAGGCTCATAGACATCTCATAATGCAAAATACATTTAGTCGAACTCCAAGAGTCCTCAGAGTCTTAGCAGTTCCAACATTGCTCAAAAGTCCAAGTCTTAAGTCTCTACTGGGACTCAAGGCAAACTCTTAGCTGAGAGTCCATGCAAAATAAAAAGAAAGTAACATACTTCCAACATAAACTGGCAGAAAGTAAACATTCCCATTCCAAAAGGGAGGAATGGGAATGTAGAAAGAAGGGATGAAATTAAAACCAGACTGAAAACAATAGAGCAGATATTAAATCCCATAGCTCCACATCTGGCATCTTGCACACATAATCTGGGCTCCAGTAGGCTTGGGCAGCCCTTCCCTATGGCCTTGCCTTTTGCAGGCCACATGGCCTCTCTTTTGGGTCAGATCCACTTGTGGCTGGCAGCTTTCATCAGCAGGTGTTCCATGTTGCTGGCATCTCCTACATCTTTGGATCTCCATTGCAGCTTAGGCTTCACCTTCTCATCTTCACACACTGCCCTTTCTGGGGCTCTTTGTAAGGACAGCTTCACATTGTCTGGCCTTGCTGGCCTTTTTCTGGAACCTTGTGGGAAGTGGCCATTGTACTCTGCATGCCTAAAAAACAAATGTTATGTGGATGACACCAAGTTCTGCTGCCAGCCTGGGAATTAACCAGTGTTGGACAAAAGCTGCAGTGGCCTTGGAGGATCTTGGTGGATGAACCTGGGGAAACAGTTCCCTAGGTGGCATTTTGCAAGGAAGATACCCTAGAGCAGGGGTCCCCAAGCCCCAGGCCATGGACCAGTGTCAGTGTTTGGCCGGTTAGGAACTGGGCCACACAGCAGGAGGTAAGTGGTGGGAGAGCAAGTGAAGCTTCATCTGTATTTATAGCCACTTCCCATACCTTTCTTTCTTTTCTTCTTTTCTTTCTCTCTCTCTTTCTCTCTCTCTCTCTCTTTCTTTCTTTCTTTCTTTCTTTCATCTATCTTTGTGAGGTTTTGGTATAAGGATGTTGTTCCTTTTGAAAAATACACTGAAGTTGGAATTCTGTACAGATTATAAACTGGGTATGGGTAACAATCCTCATCTGATCTACCTCTAGGTTGAGAGTTGGAGGCAAGTGAGGTTTGAATCTCATGGGACTCCTAGCATGGAGACCTTGAGTGGAGCTTTCTCCTAAGTGGACTGGCCACGCCCTGGAAACCAGAGTTGGGGAACCACATGGAAAGAATTAGTTATGTTCTGGTTAGGGCACGTCACCAGTTAAATGTTTTAATATAATCAAATATATCAGTCTTTTGCTTTATGGTTACTGATTTTTCTGTCTTGTTTAGGAGACTTTCCCTCCTCCTATACCATGAAGATATTCTCCTATATTACATTCCAAATTTTTTTGATGTTTTGTCCACATTTAGTTTTATAATCCACCAGCATGTTTGTAAAAGATGTGAGATAGAGATTCAGTCTCTTAGTCTCTTTGAGGCAGCCAAATCTTACATGAGCAGTTATCTTTTATTATCTTCCCCTAGGTTTAATCAACCTACAGCCATACCACTCTGGCAACCAGTCTCATCAGATCTTGGAAGCTAAGCAGGGTCGGGCCTGTTTAGTACTTGGATGGGATACCACCTGGGAATACTGGGTGGTCTAGGCTTGGGAGAAAGATCTAGCAGCCCACTCCTGAAACAATCAGCCATTGAAAACTCTATGAATAGCAGAGAAGCACTGACAATAGTACCGGACATGGCACAGTGTCAAGTAGTGTTTCATCTGTTGTACATAGAGTTGCTATGAGTAGGACCTGACTTGATGGCACCCAATAACAACAGCAAAAAGATTTAGTCAAGGGCTTCAAGTGCACATTTTGGCACTTCACTCTCCTGCATTATCATTAAATCAACATAATTCAGATATTGCCTTTCTCACACTTGGAATGGAATTTTCTCTGTCTCACAAAACACTTCTTATAACAATACCACCACTCACCTCTTCCTAAAATTCAGAATTCATTATGTTAGCTCCTTTCCCAGCCCTACCCGTGGTTCCCGTGGCTTCAAGGGCAGAAATTTAGCACACTATTGTGTCATTAAACTACTGGTGGGTTATGTTCCATCCACATGTCTTGCCTTGTCTGCTCTTCTGTCCCTTCACAAACCTAGTGCTCTGACCTTTCTGTTCTATCCAATAACTTTGACTTTCTTGCTGTCATATTCATCTTTGAATTCCTGAAGCTTAGCAATTAGTAGGTGCCCAACAAATATCTGTTAAAACACAACTTAATCCAACACACACAAAAAAACCACAGGCTCTGATTAGTGGCACATCATAAATGCTTAATAAATGTTTGTTAAATGCATGAATGACCACCTCTGTGCTTAGTATTTATATCATTCATTGTGGTATCTAACATATCAAAGTAAAGTGTCCTTTAGTATGACTTACATTTCTCATGGTTTCGTGGGGTACAGTCCTTGGAGGAATGAAACAGTAAGTTAATGATAGTCATATATGACACAGCAAGTTATTTTATAGAGACAGTGAATAGGATAGTGAATATAGAGCTGATTGTATAATCTGGATAATAATTATAAGAAGTGATTAAAAAGAGTATTCCAGGGCAATGTCAATAGCAAAGGCCTTTAGAAGAGGATAAGTTTTAGGTGGATTTAGAAAAATCCATAGGCCTAGGAAACAGGAAGAGAAAATGTAGAAGTAGGCTCGAGCATGGAATCTGGTGGAACATTGGAGTTCGTGGCCACTGTTCCTGCAGTCTAATCTTGTAGCTGAGCACATGAAGATTTGCCTGGTTTCTGGGCTAGAGACCATCTTGGGAGTTGGTGGTGGGACAAGTGCATGAACAAAGGCCTTGATACCATCAAAGCAGTATAACACAGAGGTTAAGCACAGAGACTCTAGGGTCAGACCTAGGCTTAAACCCCAGGTCTGATAGTTATTACTTATATGTCCACAGACAAGTTACTGCTAGGGACTGAAGTACATCCCTCCAAAACTCATGTGTTGAAGCCCTAACCCTTAATATGATGGCATTTGGAGATGAGGCCTTAGAAAGTAATTGGGTTTGGATGAATTCATGAGGATGGGGCCCTCCTGAATAGGATTAGTGCCCATATATGAAAAGTCACCAAAGAGATTTCTCTCTCTCTCTCTCTCTCTCTCTCTCACGCGCGCGTGCGCGCACGCGCGCACTCTTACTCTTGTTCTTGCTCTCACTCTCTGTCTCTGTCTTCCCTATGAGGGCACAGCAAGAAGGTGACCCTGTGCAAGCCAGAAAGAGGGTCCTCATCAGAATACTAATATCCTGTTCTTGGACTTCCAGGCTCTAGGATTGTGAGAAAACAAATTTCTGTTGTATAAGCCACTCCATCTATGGTATTTTGTTATTGCAGACAAAGCTGACTAAGACACTTAACATACTCTAAGCCTCAACTTCCTCACCACAAAAAGAATATACTATTTACTTCCAAGGGTTAATGTGAGGAGTAAATGCAGGCAAAAAACAAGCAAATAAGAGTTAGAATGGTTCCATGCACACAGTAAGCTCTCAACAAATCAGTTATGGGAGATGAGGTAGTTACTCTTAGTGACTGTAAATGAAGGGCACAGCAAACACCCAGGTATCACTGTGACTGCAAGCTACTTTCTTGAGCATCACACATTCTGCAAAGGAGATTAAATCATTCTCCTTGGTCTCCATGGTATTGGGAGTAATCAGTAGTCCTTACTCCATACTCCTCATTCATGATCCTACCTAATTGGCACAGGGAAGCTAAGTGATGAATGGATAAAGCAGGGGCATCTATGAAGAGGTTGGTTCAACCCCACAGATGGTATTCAAGCCATTCATGCTAGGCTTGTCAGGCAAGAGTCAGAAGGACCTCAGAAAAAGACAAAATTTTAATTAAAAATAAAAACTTGAGCCCAATCACAGCTCCCATTGCCATCAAATTTCACTGACATAGAATTTAATTGCTTTCAGACCCAGCTGCCTCTGGACTATTAGAAGTGTTGATAGTTTACTTGATTGGGGCAAAGCAGGGCAGCTTCTTTGGCACTCAATTCTCTCTGAGTTGGACCTCTGGAGATAAGGCTATCCTCCGAGTGCCCTGTTGCTTTTGATGAAGTGCTGGAACCAGACTTAACTGCTTCGGTCTTCCCCAGGAGAAATGGATTGTTCAGTAAAATAGGGGTGTGCATATTTCACACAAAGGCCTGAACAAGGACATTCATCACAGATTTATTCATAGTAACTCTAAACTGGCAACAACCCAAATGTCCTTCAGTGGATGAATTGATAAACAGTACAAGGTATTGATCAAAAGATACAATAAATGCTTAAATTAAAAAAATGTTACAGTAAAAGACACATTAGTTGCACTGTCCTGGCTGGCTTAATGTTCTGAATTGATTCAAAATGTCTACCTTTCATGGTCATTTTGACTTCAGGAAAGAACCAGAAGTCGCAAACCAAATGGGTGAATAAGGTGGATGAGGACACACCATAATGTTTTTACTGATAAAAATTGCTGTACATGGAATGTTGTCACAATAGGGGGTGAAACTAAAGACATTCATAAAAGAGGACTTCCAAAACTGCTCCAGAAAATGGCAAGAACCATGGGGTAAGTATATTCGAAGCCAGGGTGGGGGGCACATTTTGAGAGAGATTAAAGGCAGTGTGTCTTTTACTGTAATACATTTTTTACTTAAACATTCACTGTACTTTTCTTTTTATCACACTTTGAATATGATCTCTCTATACAATAGAATAAGCCTGCAGCCATAGCCCTGTGGCATCAAATCCCATCAGATCTCAGAATCTAAGCAGGGTAGGGCCTGGGTAGTACTTGAATGGGAGACCGCCTGACAACACCAGAAGCTGTAGGCTTGGGAGATGGACCTGGCAACCCACTCCCCAAAATCAATCTGCCATTGAAAACCCTAAGAACAGCAGAGAAACACTGACAATGGTGTTTCCCCTGTTGTACATAGGGTTGCTATGAGTCAGATATGGACTCGAGGGCACCTAACAACAACAACAACATACAATAGAATTCTACTCTGCAAAAAAAAGAAAATGCCAAAAAAAAAAAAAAAAAGAAAGAAAAAAAAGAAAAGGATTCTACTTTGCAGTAAAAAAGAACGAAGTACAGACACACACAACATGGGTAAACCTCAAAAACATGCTAAATGAGAGAAGCCAGTTCCCTTAAAATACATACTGTACAATACCATTTATGTGAAGTTCAAGAACAGACAAAATTAATGGTCAGGAGTGGTGGCACATTGCTATAATCCCAGCAGTTGGGAGGCAGCAGCAGGAGGATCACGAGTTCCAGGCCAGCCTAGGCTGCACAGTGAGAAAACCAAAAGCAAAACAGGCAAAACTAATCTGTGGCGAGAGAACCTAGAGTTATGGTTACCTTTGTGGTGGGTGGGTGTAGTATTGACTGGGAAGCTGCCCTGAGGACATTTCTTGAGAAACAGAAACATTCTACATCTTGCTGGTACTTAGGTGGTATGTGTATCCATCCACCCATCCATCCATCCATCCATATACACACATATCACGCTTGTGTCTGATCCTGTCAGATCTCAGAAGCTAAGCAGGGTCAGTCCTGATTAGTGCTTGCATGGGAGACTGCTTCGGAACACCAGATGCTGTAGGCTTGGGAGACGGACCCAGCAACCCACTCCCTAAAAACAATCAGCCATTGAAAACCCTATGAATAGCAGAAAAGCATGATAATAGTGTTTCACCTATTGTACATAGGGTTGCTATGAGTCGGATACTGACAGCACCTAACACCACCACCACCACCACCACCATATATATATATGCACCACCATATATATACCTATTGTACACAGGGTTGCTATGAGTTGGACACTGACAGCACCTAACACCACCACCACCACCACCATATATATATATATATATATATATATATATATATATATGCACCACCACCACCATGTATATATATGCACCACCATATATATGTATATATATATATACACACACACATACACACACACATATGTTGTTGTTGTTAGATGCCATTGAGTCGTGTCTGACTCATAGTGACCCTCACAGGGTTTTCAATGGCTGATTGTTTTGGGATTGCCTTGGG
>VMDO01040589.1:0-11813 GCA_007922755.1 Pedetes capensis | reverse complement strand
GAGGGCTCATTTAATGAGTTTCAGTGTACCTATATAATAGAGAAGTGCATTGACATTTGCAAGCACTGTGAAGAGATGATTCTGTTTCCACACAGTTCACTTGTGGCCTGGAGAGAAAGCATTTTTCTCCAACAAATATAAGATCTGATAAATTGCCATATCCTTTGCTCATTTGGTAAGCTACTATCTATACACTTGGAATTGTTTATAATTTTATGATTAAAAGAATTATAGGTTTACTTAAAATTAAGAAGATTATGTTTTCATTATCTGTTATTACTCTGTTTTGTTCTAAATAAGTCTATTACCATAAAGCATGCAATGCATATATAAATTGTCTATATACTAAAGGAAAATAGTAGTTATGTTAGCTTTCCACTGCTGTGATGAAATATCAGAGAGAACCAACTAAAGGAGAAAAAAATATCTTTTCACTCACAGCTTTAGAAGTTTCAGTCCCTGGTAGCTTGGTCCCGTTGCTTTTAGGACTTGTGATAAGAGAGTATGTTATGGTGGAAAAAGCTTGCTCACTTTGTGGTATCTGGCAAGCATAAAAAAAGAGAGAGGAAGGTTCCAGGGTTTGTAATATTCCCTTCAAGGACATGCCCCCCATGACCTAACTTCCTTATATGGTCCCACCTCCTAAAGATTGCATCATTTCTCCATAGTGCCATAGGCTGAAAACCAATAGTTTAGCATATGGTCCTCTACAGGAAATAGAAAATCCAAAACATAAACAATAGGTATCTAAAATCTGACAATATTAATACAATTCTTAACTAAACTTACAGCAGACGTATACAAATTTACCTTATTGACAGTAAGAAAAATCTGGAATACTATAATTAGAAAGATCTGTTACATGTATTTGGACTTGCTTTCTTAGAGTATAATTAATCTCTAAATGTGTTTTGATGGGTAGTCATTTGTTTACTTATTCTCTAATTTTTTCTTCTGAACAAATATAATTTCCTAGATTACACATAAAATATTGTGAATCATCCTCACAAATCACCCATTTATCTGTAGCTACAATGTAAATGCTGTTGATGTTGTAGTTGTTGTTGTTGTTGTTGTTGTTGTTGTTGTTAGATGCCCTCAAATTGGGTCTGACTCATAGTGACCTCATGTACAAAAGGAAATACTCCCTGACAATCTGCCACACACAGCACTATGTCAGTGTTTCTCTGCTATTCATAGGATTTTCAATGGTTGAATGTTTCAGGAGTAGGCTACTGGGTCCTTCTCCCAAGCCTACAGTACCTGACAGTCACAGGTGGTTTCCCATCTAAGACTAACCTAACCAACCCTGCTTAATTTCCAAGAGCAGATGGGATCTGATGCCAGGATGGTATAGCTATAGTCACAGTGATATAGATTCATCTAAATAGTAATAACTGGAGTACCTACAACAAAAATACTCTAGCACTCATATATATATATATATATATATATATATATATATATATATTTTTTTTTTTTTTTTTTTCAGTGAGAAATAACAACAGATATCACCATGATTCCATAATTATTCTCATTTTCTTAACGGAAATTTGTATGACCATGAATCTCTAGGATATCTTTTTGATAAGAGTATGCATCCAGATATGCAAAGCCATAGACAATGGCATTGTTGTTTATATGATTTTAATGTTAGCATAATTAGCTGAATCATTGATAATAAATAGGCTTACACTAGTTATAATGATGACATTAACTGTTAAATGGAGCATAATGTAAAACCAAGCAAAATAAGAATAAATTTTTATTTATACAGTTACCAAAATTCAAAGTTAACTTCTAGGCTTTTATGTTATACTAAAGCTTTGTGTAGTATAAATATAATAATTGGCTAGAAGATCAACACAAAAGTATTAAATGACTCTTCAAAGGTTTAAAAGAGCTCTATTGATTTTTCAGCTGGAAAGCCCCAGGTATAATAATAGGAATAGTATGCCTCATACATTACATGAGTATCATCTACTATGTATATGTTGTTGAAAAAAATCAGCAAGAGTGATATTGATCAAGGCACAGAATAATCACCTGTGAATTTAAATTTAGACCTAATAACCAATTAATCTCAAATATTTCTCTTACATTCCATAGAGCTATAATTTTTCTCCCTAGATGCAATACATTGGGTTAGAATTCTACTAGCAATAACATGAAAATAAAAATTTTGATGGGGAAGGTAACATATTTAGTCTGACTTTAAAACTCGGTAAGGCATGTTTTGTTCATCATTTTATTATTAAAAAATAGCATGGGCCAAGCTAGGCATGAATCATTAAATAAAAAGTGGCTGAATAAATGGATAAGTAAATATCTTTTGGTAAAGAAACAGATTCCAGAGACAGAAAAACTTAGAATTAATTAATAACTTCTTTAGGCTGATTTGACCACAGAAATATTACTTAGTATTCCTGAATGTTAATTTATTAAGATATAAAAATGGGCATCATATTCTAGAACTTACATTGATGTTCCAAAATGGCAGAAAAGTGGTACAGTACAGTATGTTGGGCTATCAATTAATGACAGTAATCTAATGTCATTAATTTTGCACAACCAACAGTAACATTATCATCAGTACACTGGATGACTCAGAATGACAGAGATAAAATGTAAAAGGTAAAGCTACACAGAGGCACACTATCAAAAAAAATTTTACATGGCTATTAAGAATTCCTAAATTATTAAAATCTATGGTGATATTTGTTGTTATTACGTGCCTGTCGAGTCAGGTCCAACTTACAGAAACTCTCATGGGGTTTCCAATGGCTAAATATTTCAGGATTGTTTTCAAAAGGTGACTGCTACATCCTTCCTTCTCCTATTTGAGGGAATCTGTGGATCAAAACATGGTTCTCAGAAAGTGCAGAGCAGTGCTCTACCAATTGAACTAAACCCCAGATCATGGTGATATTTGTTATTGTTGTTCTTGTTAGGTGCCTTCGAGTCGAGTCCAACTCATAGCAACCTTATGTACAGTAGATCAGTACACTTCCCAATTCTATGTCAGGCACAGAATCTTATTTATGTTTAAGCCCATTGTTGTAGACACTGTGTCAATCCATCTGGTGGAGGGTCTTCCTCTTTTGCATTGACCTGCCACTCTCCCAAACATGATGTCTTTCTCTAGGGATTGATCTCTCCTGACAACATGTTCAAAATATATAAGACTCAGTCTGGCCATTCTTGCTTCCAAGGAGCACTCTGGTTGCACTTCTTTTAGGACAGAACTGTTGGATCTTTTGGCAGTCCATGGTATATTCAATAGACGCCTCCAGCACCATAATTCAAAAGCATCCATTCTTCTGTCTCTCTTGTTCAATGTCCAACTTTCACAACCATATGATGCGACTGAAAAATACCATGGCATTAGTCAGACGAACCTTCCTCTTTAATGTGACATGTTTGCTTTTCAATACTCTAAAGAGCTCTTTTGCCACAGCTTTTCCTAGAGCAGGGCATCTTTTGATTTCTTGACTGTTGCTTCTGCGGGTATTGATTATAGAGCCAAGCAAAGCAAAATCTTGGACAACCTCAATCTTTTCTCCATTTACTGTGAAGCTGCGTACTGACCCAGTCATAAGGATTTTTGTTTTGTTGATGTTTAGTAGCAACCCATATTGAAGGCTATGATCTTTGATCTTCATCAGTAAATGTTTTATATCCTCTTCACTTTCAGCAAGCACAATTGTTTCATCTGCATAATGCAGGTTGTTAATGAGTCTTCCCCCAATCCTGATGCCACATTCTTCCTCATAAAGTCCAGCTTCTCAGATCATTTTCTCAGCATATAAATTGAAGAGATATGGCGAAAGTATACAGCCCTGATGCACACCTTTCTCAACTTTTAACCATGCAGCGTTTCCTTGTTCTATTTGAACAACTGCCTCCTGGTTAATGTAATGTACATAATGTGCTCTCATGAGCACAATTAGGTGTTCTGATATTCCCATTTTCCAAAGTGTTATCCATAATTTATTATGATCCACACAGTCAAATGCCTTTGCATAGTCAATAAAACATAGATATACATCTTTCTGATATTCTTTGCTTTCAGATAATATCCACCTCACATCAGCAATGATGTCCCTGGTTCCCCGCCCTCTTCAGAATTCCACTTGATTTTCTGGTAATTCCCTGTCTGTATATTGCTGTGCTTGCTTTTGAATGATCTTTAGTAAAATTTTGCTTGCATGAGATATTAGTGATATCATTTGATAGTTTGCACATTCATTTGGATCCCCTTTTTTGGGAATAGGCACAAATATGGATCTCTTCCAGTCAATTGGCCAAGTAGCTGTTTTCCAAACCTGTTGGCACAAACATGCTAACACCTCCAGTGCTGCATCTGTTTGTTAAAACATCTCTATTGGTATGCCATCAAATCCTGGAGCCTTGTGTTTCATCAGTTCTTTCAGGGCAGTTGCCACTTCATTCTTGAATACCATTGGTTCCTCTTCATATGTAACCTCTTGAAATGGTTGGTCATCTACCAATTCTTTGTTTTTGTGTGTGTAATAGCTCTGTGTATTCCTTCCATCTTCTTTTGATATTTCTGCATCATTTAATATTTTCCCCATGGAATCTTTCACTACTGCCACTAGAGGCTCGAATTTTTTCTTCACTTCCTTAAGCTTTAGAAACACAGAACATGTTCCTCCTTTTTGGCTTTATGCCTTCAGCTCTTTGCACATGTCATTATAATATTTGTTTCTGTCTTCTTGAGCTGCCTTTTGAAATCTTCTGTTTCGTTCTTAATTTCATCTTGTCTTTCTTTCACTTTAGCTGCTTGACATTCAAGGGCAAGTTCCAGCCTCTCTTTTGACATGTAATTTTGTCTTTTCTTTTTTCTTGTCTTTTAAATAACTTTTTGCTTCCTTCTTGAATGATATCTTTTATGTCATGCCACAACTCCCCTGGTCTCCTATCATTTTGTGTTTAATGAATTAAACCTATTCTTGAGGTGGTCTCTGAACTCAAGTGTGATATACTCAAGGTCATACCTTGGCTCTTGTATACTTGTTTAATTTTTGTCAGCTTCAGTTTGAACTTGCATATGAGAAATTGATGGTCTGATCCACAGTTAGCACCTGGTCTTGTTTTGACATTTTGTATAGAGCTTTTCCATCATCTCTGTCCACATATGTAGTCAATTTGATTCCTGTATGTTCCATTTGGTGAAGTCCATGTATATAGTCTCCGTTTATGTTGTTGAAAAAATGTATTTGCAATGAAAAGGTCATTGGTCCCACAAAACTCTATCATGCAATCTCCAACTTTGTTTCTATCATCATTTCCAACTACTGAGCCTTCTTGTTTCCAACCTTCGCATTCCAGTCACCACTGATTATTTGTATGTCCTGATTGCACGTTTGATCTCTTTCAGATTGCAAAGGCTAATAGAAATCTTCCTTTTCTTCATTTGTGGGCTTAGTGGTGGGTGCATAAATTTGAATAATAGTCATATTAACTGACCTTCCTTGTAGGCATATGGATATTATTCTATCACTCACAACATTGTATTTCCAGACAGATCTTTAAATGTCCTTTTTGATGATGAATGCAACCCCATTTCTCTTTAGTTCTTCATTCCCAGCATAATAGACCATATGATTATCTGACTCAAAATGGCCCATGCTAGTCCATTTCAGCTCACTGATGCCTAGGATGTCAATGTTTCTGTGCACCATTTCTCCTTTAATGATTTCTAATTTTCCTAGATTCACACTGCATACATACCATGTTCCAATTATTAATGGATGTTTGCAGGTGTTTCTCCTCATTTTGACTCTTGCCACATCAGCAAATGGAGGTCCTTGGGGCTTTATTCCATTTCCATCATCACAGTGGACTCTACTTTGAGGAAGCAACTCTTCCCCAGTAGTCTTTTGAGTGCCTTCCAACCTGGGGGGTTCATTTTCTGGCACTATATCTGACAGTGTTTCTTTGCTATTCATACGTCTTTCAATGGCTAGTTGTTTAGGGAGTGGATTTCCGGTGCCTCATCCCTAGCCTGTCTTAGTCTGGAAGCTCAGCTGAAACTTTTTCACCATGAGTAACCCTGTTGGTATCTGAGATACCAGTGGCATAGCTTTCAGCCTCATCGCAACACCCAAGCCCCCACAGTGCAGCAAACTGACAGAGGTATTGGGGACAGTGATATTTAGGATTGTCTTATTCATTCAATTTAATATTTTGATGCAAGTTTTCTCCTTATTTCCTTATATCACAAGAACTGGAAGGATTTACTCAAGGGTAAGAAGACAATGGACTTTTATTTTATTTTATTATTTTATTTTTGGCTAGATTAATCTGAGTATTAAAATATAAAGAAATTAAGAAGAAATGAAAAAGATTGCTAAAAATGGAATGTAGAATATGAAATTTTCTTATTTTTTTCTTTGTTTGGCAGTACTGAGAATTGAACCCAGGCCCTTGCACACACTTTGCAAACACTCTAACACTGAGCTGCACCATTGTTTAATTTTTATGTTGAGACAGGGTCTCACTAAGTTACCCAGGTTGCCTCTGCTCCAACTTTCAATCCTCCTGCCTCTGCCTCCAGCTCTGAGTTGCTGTGCCCCAACACAGCAGGGTAGATTCTGAAATTTTCTAACTCAGCAGGAAACCACTGGACCAGAACAGTTACTTTCCACTTTTTGGTCATTGTGCAGGACGATCTGTCTCTGCAGTCTTCCTTCTCACATATATCAGTTATTTCCTCTGGGTTGCCACCAGAACTTTGTGACTTGAAAACTATCATTACATTAATCACATGAAGACTTGCTAGTATTTAAAATAACTTGTCATTGCAGTACATACATAAAGCTGTGTTGGAGGCTTGTTTCTATCAGGGAAAGAAGGCCTTTCAAATAAAGAGATTTACATTTCAAATAGATGTTCACAATGCTTGCACTTCCCTCAGTCATTTATAATTCAATCAGCTTGATATGAAGTGCTGATGCTGAAATGCCAAAGCAAAAAATTCTGATTCTCTTGCCTATTAAATGATCTAAATTAAATCTGCCTTGGTCAGTAATGGGCGTGTGAACAGTTGGAATATTGCCCTGACTTAAAAGGAAAAATTTTTAAATGGCTTGAAGCTTATAACATGATGTGTTTCCAGTAACACAAAAGGAAACAACCTCACTCATAAAATTTCATACAGTGGATATAGTTGTGAGAAAACTCATTTACAATTGAAAAAATGAATTGTGGGAGAAAGAGAGTATATATAATTTGACTACCATAGTGTGGGTACTTGCTGAGTGTGTGGGAGAATGTGTGTTTTGTGAACGGGAATTAAATATTAAATTCATTTCCAAGTATTTGCCTTAGATATAATGTTCTTATCTATATATAATATTTAGTAGATATATGGTATTGTGTGATATAATATAGCTCATACATACACACACTATATATATTTATATATACATACACACAGACACACACAAATATATATATATATATATATATATATATATATATATATGCCTGCAGCTGTAGCCCTGCGGCATCCGAACCCGTCAGATATCTCAAAAGCTAAGCAGGGTCAGGCCTGGTTAGTACCTGGATGGGAGACTGCCTGGGAACACCAGAAGCTGTAGGCTTGGGAGAAGGACATGGCAACCCTCTCCCAAAAATCAATCTGCCATTGAAAACCCTATGAACAGCAGAGAAGCACTGACAATAGTGTTTCCCCTGTTGTACAGAGGGTCGCTATGAGTCAGATACCGACTCGACGGCACCTAACAACAACAACATATATATATATATATATATATATATATATATATATATATATACACATACATATTTGGGATAAAAACAGTTATAGTATTTAATCTCTTTTGGTTAGTCTAGGAATGAATTTTTGCTCTTTTTCTCCATATCCATAATCTATTTTCTTGTTTTCAGATGCTGTTAGGTGCTGATGAACTGGGTCTAGCTCATAGCGAACTTATATACAACTCTCCAACATCGTGCCATGCCCAGTGCTATGTCAGTGCTTTTCTCCTTTTCATAGGGCTTTTCAATGGCTGATTACTTCAGCAGTGAGTGCTAGGTCCTTCTGCTATTTTTGTGGTGCTAGGGATTGAACTCAGGGTCTCAGAGCACGCAGAGCAGCCTTCAACCAACTGAGCTAAATCCTACCCCTCTATTTGATTAATATTAATAAATATTCAATAAATATTTATTAAATCAGTGCTTGATTTCCTTTTAGGAAATTTTAAAATGATGAAACAATTACCTTTGCTGATAGGTGATATGCTATTTCTACCCATTGACTTGGATAATTTGGAGTGGATAGGCAAAGAAACAAAAAATAGTGCAGATAGGGAAAAAAATTTGACTGCATTGAAAAGTTAGCAAAAACAGCAGAGATACTCCCCTTAATGAACAAATTCCCAAGGACTCCTTCCTCCTCATAACTATCAGAAAACAACCACCACAACACCAAACAATACAAACAAACAAACAACACCCGTGCTACAGTTGGAAGAAATGAGGCAGCACAGCTTCGCTGAAAAATACCATCAATTCTGCAGTGTAAAATGAGCCAATAAAACTAATCTACACGAGCTTTTAGATTTTGATTAGATTGTAGATTGCAAGCATTTTGTGAAGTTTTTGTAAAAATAGCAATTGATTTCCTCTCTAACCAAGCAATTTAATCTATAGTACAAGTCGCAAAGCCAGCTGTGGGACGGTGGGTTTCCCTGCTGGATCAGTGAGCTAGAAGCAATACACCTGCCACTAGGCTTCTAAAATAATCATTTGGAGAAGATCATTTTATTGGGCAGGAATAAAGGTTAACAACCTTTGTTAAGGCTCTTTAGAGCCAGGATGATTCAAGTGCCACATTCACCTCACCATTCATTTCTCTTTCAGTCTTACTCTTTCCTGTATTGAACAGAAATTGAGATGAGCAGGTTTTAGTTACACAGTTCATCATACTGGTTCAAATATGCATGTATTCATGGAGAATATATTAAATGTGAGGCATGCTCTGAACACTTTGCCAAAAAATGGGAAATGAATAAGAGAGAAGCAGAAGTTCTTATAACAGTGGTTATACAAGCAAGGGGGGAAATGCTGAATTTGATTAAATATCCATACAGAATGGAGAAGCATTAGCTCACAGATTTTGCTTTCTCCCTAGGAAAGTGAAAATAGCGAATGCTCGGGAAACACACTGAGCTAGACTTTGGAGATTTTACTTCTAATGAAAAACTCTTTCCCAGCCAATGCCATGAAGATATCTCCTGCTTGGGCTGAGGTCTTTTTTCTGAAGGACACTTAGTAATAGGTCCCAGACGCTGTTCAGGGTGATGGGAACATGTACTGCAGAAGAATGTTACTAGTATAAAAATTAGGGAGAGGAGTGTCATGGGGCATAAAATATGAGCAACAAATGGGACATTATTTCATTAGAAATTTTTAATGTACAACTTAATGGCTATCATTCTGACATGTATTTCATTGTGAAAATTTCATATATGCATTTCATTGTACATTGCTCACATAACCTCCTCCTTACCCTCTCATGACCTGCTACCCATCCCCACCCCCGCAATGATCTTTTTACTTGTATGTCTTTTTGTGAGAATATTTATCTATATACATGCATCAAATTTTGACTTAAGTCCAAACTTTTTTCTATAGTGATCTATCTTTTTACATTCTCAGTAGTATTACATGAGTGATCTAGTCCTTATGCGTTATTGCCATCCTTTGGTATTATTGGTATTATTATTATTATTTCCTGTACTAATAAAGTTGTGCTGTTCACATTGAAGTTGACCTCTCCCCCCTTCCTCCTTCATTGTTGGCCCTCCTCTTCCTCTCATCTTCTGCCATCATTGCTTCCTTTTGCTAGATCCCTCCCTCCTTCTTTCCACTCCTTAAATTCTCTAAATGGGACATTTTTAATCCACAGTAGCCATAACACAATGTATTACTCCACCATTTCTCTTCAGGAAGATATATAAACCCATTTTCCTGACCCCTTGATGGTAACTAGTACTATTTTGTGACAAAAGGTTTCCATGTGATTTATTAAAGCCATAGTTTTGCATCCAGGAATGTTTTATGTGTTTTATCAAAACCACAGCTACAGGATGGTAGGACTAAGCCTTCATGAAGTGTTTTTAAGTCTCATTATGAATTCTAATTTCCTTATCTGGGAACATAGAATGACTAATTCCTACTCATAATGTTTTATGGAGACATTATGGGGGTTACTTTATAATAACAAAGAAATCAACATCATTATTAGTTTGCTAACCTATTGCTTATCGAACACTTACAATGACTTTGATATTGTTTCAATTATTTTCCCTGTATTCTCTTAACAAATTATAACAAAACTATAAGGTAGAAGTTCAAATAAGTGGAGAAGATATCTGCTCAATTATGAAATTCTATCATTCTCAGTCTCTATCTTTCTCACATATTATAATCTATATTGTTAAACAAAACAAATACTCATTATAAAAGTCGGGGAATATGAATATAAAAAGAAGGGAAAATTAGTTCGTATTCCCACCATATGAACCTAATTATCATTTAGATGTGCAACTATGCCTTATTATCTAAATCCCTTATGTTGCTGAATTCAGGGATGAGTTTGGATGCAAGTTCAAATGTTCAGGTATATGGTATTGTTCACATATTGAGTTTCACATACCATTTAAAGAGATAGCAAGAGATAAATGTGACATGTCTGAACTTTTAGATTCTTAAATTCTAGTATGTGGAGTTCACAGAGTATGTATCCTATGTTTGTGTGTTTTTAAATGTTTCAAGGATATACATGTAAATATGTGAAAAAATCCCAGTATATAATTATAAATATACATTCATAGTATTAAAACATATCTTGCTTTCCTACCTTTGAAACTTTTTATACAACACTGATTGAATGACTATAGAATATTCCATAGCATAGAATGTTTATAATGTCTTTAATCATTTCCCTGTATTTGAAAATTTGTGTGTATGCTTTCAGCTAAAACTATTGATATTGATTATATAAGATTGTTTTTCTTTGTGACTTTTGCATTTATTTCTAAGGATAGATTCCAGAAATAGAATAAGGTCAAATAATGCCAACTTTTTATGACTTCCTTTGTTTGTTGTTGTAGTTATTATTGTTGTTAGGTGCCTTTGGGTCCTACTCACAGCGACCCCATATGGAACAGGAACAAAACACTCTCAGACACTGTGCCATGCCCTCGCACTATTGTCAATGCTTCTTTGCTGTTTACAGGGTTTTCAGTGGCAAACTGTTTCTGGAGGGATTGCCAGGTCCTTTTCTCTAGCCTGCAGCACATGGTATTCCCAGGTGGTCTCCCATCCAAGGACTAACCAGTCCGACCCCACTTAGCTTCCAAGATCAGGGAAATGCTAGGGTGCAATGGCTGCAGACATGACTCCCTTTACAATTACTAAGGAGGTTCTTTAGGGATGGTCTAGTTTATCTGTTGATATTGCCAGGTCTCTCTAATAGTTCACACTAACTTATAAGACACACAGACTGCCTTAATTTGATTTGATTTATTTTGATTTATGGTCAGGTAGATTTTTACCTTTCACCACATATAGTTGTCAATCATATGTTTTCATCTTTTATCTTTTTAAATGAAAGTTCTGATATTTTATTAATATCTTTAGATCCATAATCATTATTATACCTGTCAGCAACTAC
This sequence comes from Pedetes capensis, assembly GCA_007922755.1. Taxonomy (NCBI): domain Eukaryota; kingdom Metazoa; phylum Chordata; class Mammalia; order Rodentia; family Pedetidae; genus Pedetes; species Pedetes capensis. Next base: position 85 of record VMDO01040589.1, on the reverse strand, counting down.
AAAGTAGTTGTTTAGTAAGGGATATTAAAAATATAAATATAGAATTAATGAGAATAACCTATATTCTTACCCTTTAGTAAAGCTC
>VMDO01040588.1:0-11822 GCA_007922755.1 Pedetes capensis | reverse complement strand
TTTTTTTGTTGACCTACCACTCTCCCAAACATGATGTCCTTCTCCAGGGATTGGTCCCTCCTGACTACATGTCTAAAATATGTAGTACACAGTCTGGCCATCCTTGCTTCCAAGGAGCACTCTGGTTGCACTTCTTCTAGGATAGATCTGTTGGTTCTTTTGGCCGTCCATGGTATATTCAATATTCGTTTCCAGCACCACAATTCAAAAGCATCAATTCTTTTCCTGTTTCCTTTGTTCAATGTCCACCTCTCACAGCCATATGATGTGACTGAAAATCCCATGGCATGAGTCAGACGCACCTTTGTCTTCAATGTGACATCTTTGCTTTTCAATGCTCTAAAGAGGTCTTTTGCCACAGCTTTTACCAAAGCAATGCATCTTTTGACCTCTTCACTGCTGCTTCCACGGGTAGTGATTGTAGAACAGTTTTCTACTGCCTCCTTTTTTACTCTCATGTGCTTTAGAGTGGGTACTTGTCCATGTACCAAAATTGAAATTGAAGGGATCTTCTGTGTGGTCTGGCTTAAGTTTATGACTTCTGGTTCTCTCCTCACTCTGATCCCAGAGGTCAGCGAGTTGATATAGACTACAGCAAAATCCATTGTCCTATAGTTTCTCTAAGAGAATAGGCAAAATCCTAAGATGAGTGCCTCTCCAATATTATTTAACTTGCTTCATTTTAGACAGCTCTGTAGTGTGAGTCATCTAAGCCATTTGAAAACAAGGGAAGAGACAGTTTTAAAAAATTCAAATGCTTTTCTCATTTTTATTCTCATGAGTACAATTGCATCCTGAGCCACCCCTTAGCATCTCTATGTTAATGAGGTGGAGGAAGGTTTATCATCAGCTTCCCACATTCAATACTGCATTTTGGAGCAAGCAATATAGTCTTGATAGACAGCCTTTGTCAAGAAAAAGGATTCACACACATCCATTAGCATTTCTATTTAATTACGGGATATGATTTTGGTATCTCCGATAGTTTTTTCGAGGATGTACCTATTGTGATGGAAGACAAGCTGCCAGCATCTCCCTCTTCCTGGGTAGACTTCACAAGTCTCCAGGAAACAGCTTGGTTAGTGGTTCAAACTGATCATCATTTATTGTATTCATTAAGATGAAATTTTCTTTCATTTATTATGGTTCAAGAAAGGGATTGAAGTAAAAAATGTCTTTGTTAAATTTAGCAGGAGTGATAGGCAGTTTTAACTTTGATTATAATCATCCTTTGGTATCTGTGGAAGATTGGTTTGCAGATACAGCGGGGGCATCAAAATCAATGGATGTTTAACCCCTTTTATGTAAAAATGAATACTTTTTACATATGCCCAACACACACCCTCACAAATGCTTAAAATTGTCTCTAGATGACTTGTAAGACCTCAATGCTCTGGTAAGAGTTGTTATACTGTATTGATTAGAGAATAATGAGAAGAAAAATCCAGTACACATCCATGATCGATATAACCATCATAGGTCTGACTGCATTGTTGCGTTTTGGATGTGAAGCATTCACTAGAAAGGTGATGTATTGAAGGCTTGGTCCTTTGCAACTTGTGGCTGTATTGACAGGTGATTGTATCATGAGGGTACTAACTTCATGAGTGGATTAATCCACTGATGGACTCATAATTTGATGGGATTATTGGGAGGTGGTGAAAAGTGGGAGTAGAAAGCTGAGGGCCTACCTTGGAAGAAGCTAACTTCTCCCTGGCCTCTACTCTCTCTCTCTCTCTCTCTCTCTCTCTCTCTCTCTCTCTCTCTCTCTCCCTCCCCCTCCCCCTCTTCCTGGCTGTCATGAGTTGAGATTTATCACTTCACTCTGCCAAGTGCTCCCGCCATGAAATTCTGCCTCACCAGAGGTCCAAAGCTACTGGATCAAGTCATCATGGATGGGAACCTCTTGAAACCATAATCCAAAACAAATCTTTTCTCTTCTAATTTATTTTTTTCTCTGGTATTTCATCACAGCAACAAAAGTTGACTAACACACACAGTACTCAATCTGAGGTTGGATGATTCTGCACATGTGGAATGAAAGGATAGGGTGGGGCCAACTATGTTCACCTTAGAAGAAATGTAAAACCTCCAAAACCATCAGGCAAATAAACCTTTATACTTTATAAATTAACCAACTCAGGTATTTTGTTATAGCAAGAGAAAGCTGGATGACACAGGTATTCAACAGTTGGTATATACTCTTCAGACATAGATTTGCTTGTTTACCTCCAAGGAGGGGAATCCATCCTATTTCAGATGATATCAGAAGATATTGTGTTTATAGAATGGCAAATTGCCTTACAGATATAATTCTGTAAAAGCTTGGCTTTTCACCCATAGGAATGATTTTAAAGGAGTTCAAATATTTATATAAGAAACATTTTCAAGTGCCTTTAGAAGCCTGACATCCTGCTAAGTCCTGAAAATATATTGATGAGTTAGAGTTGTTTTTTTCTTTTTTCTCTTATTTTTCTTTCTGTTCTTTTTCTCTTTCTTTCGTTCCTTCCTTCTTCTTTCTTTCTTTCATTCTTTCTGTTTTGCAGTACTGGGGAGCTGAACTCAGGTCCTTATGCATACTATCACATCTCTGCCACAGAGCTGCTGCCCCAACCTCTTTTTTACTTTTTATCTTGAGAAATAGTCTTGCTAAGTTACACAGGCTGCCTCTAGCCTTGAACTTGAAATTCTCTTGCCGCCACTCTTGAGTTACTGTGATTATTAATATGAACCATTGCACCTAGCAGCTGGAGTCTTCTTAGATTTTATAACTTGAATTGTGTGGCATCTTCCCCCAAAATTCAAATGTCCCATATTTCTACCAGAATTATATCTGTAAGGCAATTTGCCATTCTGTAAACACAATATCTTCTGATATCATCTGAAATAGGATGGATTCCCCTCCTTGAAGGTAAACAAGCAAATCTACGTTTGAACAGTGTATGCCGACTGTTGAATACCTGTCATCTAGCTTTCTCTTACTATAACAAAATACCTGAGTTGATTGACTTATAAAGTGAAAAGGTTTATTTTGCCTGATGGTTTCGGATGTTCCAATCCAACATCAAATAGATATGTCCCTTGAGGCATCTCGTGGGCGCACTCGATGGCAATGATAAGGGAAGACATGGTGGATCAAACTGCTCGCCTCATAAGCCAGGAAGTGGAAACAAAACCAGAAGTAGGCATCCCATGATCTCCTTTCAAGGCACATTCCCAATCTCCCTCAAGAAACCATCATTTTAGATCTGATATGGATCATTTTTCAAATAATTTCTTTTTCAGTGATGGGGAATTGAACCCAGGGCTTCATGCATGCTAGGCAAATGCTCCACAACTGAACTGCACCCCTAATCTTTTTTTACCTTTCATTTTAAGAAGGAATATGCCTCTGTCCTCCAACCTGTGATCCTCCTACCTCAGCCTCCCAAGTCACTGAGAATAGGAAAGTATGCAACATGGTACCTCTCCCTTATCCCTCACTTCTTTCCTTCCTTCTTTCTTCCTTCCTTCCCTTTGCTCTTCATATAACTGACCCTATCAAATGCAGTTCTATGTTGATTTTTCATAAATGTTTCATAAATATTAATAATATTTGGCATTAATCATGCTTAGCTTGAACGGTTGTTGTTAGGTGCCGTCAAGTCGGGTCCGACTCATGGCGACCCTGATAGGGTTTTCAATGGCTGATTGTTTCTTGATTGGCTTGGGCATGGATTGCCACATCTTTCTCCCATTTTTCTGGTGCTGGGAATTGAACTCAGGACCTGAAGGACTGCAGTTGTTGTTGTTAGGTGCCGTCAAGTGGGTATCCGACTCATAGCGACCCTCTTAGGGTTTTCAATGGCTGACTGTTCCGGGATTGCCTTGGGAGTGGATTGCCAGGTCCTTCTTCCATTTTTGCGGTGCTGGGAATTGAACTCAGGACCTCAGAGACTACAGCGCAGCGCTCTATCAACTGAGCTAAATCCCAGCCCAAAGACTGCAGAGCGGCGGAGCTCTACTAACTGAGCTAAATCCCAGCCCTTAATTTGAATAGTGAGGTCAATAAATGTTGGTGGGTGTTATCTAGTTTTCCCTTCTTTGTTTGGAAGAAGGGAAAGTATCACCTTTCAGGTATATTATTATTATTATTATTATTATTATTATTATTATTATTATATGATGATGATGTGGCTGCTGCTGCTTCTGCTGCTGCTTCTGCTGCTTCTTCTTCTTCTTCTTCTTCTTCTTCTTCTTCTTCTTCTTCTTCTTCTTCTTCTTCTTCTTCTTCTCCTTCTTCTCCTTCTCCTTCTCCTTCTCCTTCTTCTTCTTCTTCCTCTTCTCCTTCTTCTTCTTCCCCTAATTTAAGGTCTTAACAATGACACGATTATTCTAGAATAAGTAATTAACATTGATTTGGCTCACTTAATAGTCATGTAAGCACCAATGTTTTCCGTTAGAAAATTAAGCAATTAAGATGACTCTTGAACATTATGGATGGCAATACAAAGGCATATTTCCAAGGGGAAGAGTTCTAAATATTTCATCAATGTGCCTGATCATTTAAACTGGAACCTCATCTGATGGTAAATAATGTTGAAGCGGTAAGGAAATAAATACATTGCAAGTGCTTGGCACATTGAGTAAATGTTGAGTTTGAATTATTAAACTGAAAGAAAACATTCCAACAAAAGAAATTGACCAGTTGCTCTCTAAATTCCTCAGGCATATCTAAAAATGCAGAGAAAATAAAACAGCATGTGGTTATTAGGGCTGAGTTATTCTTGGGTCTGGCATAGAAAGCTGTGCAATTTAAAACTATCACAGCTCCACCATTTGGAATTTATCCCAAGGAAACAACCATAGTTACAGGATGATTTATGTATGAGGATACTTATTACAATTTTATTATTAATAATGAAAATCAGAAGCAAGTCTAAATTTGCCACAAAATAAAACTAGTTAGATAAACTTGTGGTCATATCCACATATTAAAATTCAGGTTAAAATACACAGTGCCATGGAAATGCTTGGAAATGCATTATTATTGAAAATAGATTACAAATTGACCATAACTTTTTAAAACACTGTAAAACATATCACATATTGGATATAAAATGTACATTGTGTAGATAGTCATTAGCTTCTGGTTTGACTGAATAATTTTCAACTGTAGGAAAATGAAAATGCGATATAATTTCAGTAGAAACTATAGTTTGAATTTTGGTCTTTCTCAGGTTACTATTATGTGTTTATAACCTACTCTCACAATGCTCACCAGTGGCAGTGAGCCACTGCTTCCAGAAAGCCAAGAGATTACAAGGGTGAAAAACTGACACCTTTTATTCTGAAAGTTGACTTTGGGTTAGATGATACTGCCCAACTGTAGGCTGATAATAGTGTTCTGAGAATGTTTAAAGTAGTATTGTTGTTGTTACGTGCCATCGAGTCGTGTCCGACTCAGTGACCCTCATAGGATTTTCAGTGCCAGATTGTTTCCGGATTGCCTTGGGAGTGGGTTGCCACATCTTTCTCCCATTTTTGTGGTGCTGGGAATCGAACTTGGGACCTCAGAGACTGCAGAGCGGCACTCTACCAACTGAGCTAAAACCCAGCCCATTTAAAGTAGTATAGGCTGAGCTATTTTCTATTAGTTGCGGTCAAGTCAGGTCTGAATCATAGCAACCTTCAGAAGGTTTTCAGTGGCTGCTGAGCTATGGGCGGGGGGTTCACCCAATTAGTAGAGCATTATTCTGCATTATCTGATGCCCTATGTTCACTGCCCAGAACTACAAAAATGGGAGAAGGACATGGCAACCCACTTGTGAAACAATCCTGAAACAATCGGCCATTGTGAACCCCATGAAGGTCACTATAAGATAGATCCAACTTGACGGCACCTAACAACAACAGGCTGAGCTATGATGTTTGGTAAGTCAAGGATATTAAAATAATTTTTGATTTATGACACCTTCAAATCATGATGGGTTTATGAGGATACAACTCCACTGTAAGTTGATTAGATCCTATATAAATAATTTAAAGGAATGTCAGAATGTCAATGGCGTCCATTTCTTGGAAGTGGAAATACCAAAGTGCCTAAATGATTCCTTTATGCTTAGCCACGTTACCAAATGTTGGCAATACAACTGTATTCCTTTTCAAATGAAACACAAATAGATGTGTGTCATGAAACACAATCAATGCTCTTTGCTCATGTCTGAGGAAGCAGACTGTTTATCAACTGTTGACTAGATCTGATCTCTTATCTGAGGAGAGCAATTCAACTTGTATCCATCTCATGTTATGTAACATATTGGTGGAGACAAAAAAGAAATGGAAAAAGTACAAGTAAGATGCAGAGACATATAAAGTATATTAGAAAAAGAATACCCCAAATGATAAAAATACAGCAAATAACATGGATATAATATGCTGGTTTGGAGGTATGTATGTGAGTGAGGGATACCGTGGAAGTTTCCCCAAGAGAGTGTCTTCTGAGTAGAAATACAAAGTACAGAAAGCAATAAAATCATGTTTTTGATGTATAACTATTACCCTAGGAAAGAACAGAAATGAAGAACAATGAGAAGCCTTCCCTTCTGAGCTTGTGAATAAAATTATCTGATATAGTTCCTTACTAGTGCCCATTAAAATCCGTTAGTGTGACTTCAAGATGAAATTCACAATTCTTTATGTGTCTACCTTCCCCATTCACCTTTCTTCTTCTTCTTCTTCTTCTTCTTCTTCTTCTCCTCCTCCTCCTCCTTCTCCTCCTCCTCCTCCTCCTCCTCCTCCTTCTTCTTCTTCTTCTTCTTCTTCTCCTTCTCCTTCTCCTTCTCCTTCTCCTTTTTCAGCTGCCCAATATTCACTATATACTCCAGCCTTTTCCCAAGTCCACCGCGCAGTTTGCTTCATCATTCCTCGTGCATCTTGGCCCCTCTACCTTAGAAGCTCTTTCTTCAACTGTTTGAAAAGCCAACTGTAATTTGTGAGTTCAGGGCACTATATCAGGTTTACATTCTCTATCATGATGTTGAGTTTTATATTAACATCTTTTGATCTCTCTCTCACCCAGATGGAGTGCACACTGAGGGCAAGAACACAAAGGAGCTCGTGGTCATTGATGAATAAAAAGGAGGAAGAGATAGAGAGTCAAAGCCACTAGGATAGTGGCAGACAGAATGCCCATAGGGGAAAAACTATTTAAAATCATACAAAAGTAACAAAGAAGGGGAGATTATAAAGTGAAACCCCTTCTTAACATGGGTAGCAGACAGACATTATTATTTCCCCATATTATTCCACTCTTATATTATCTCACACTCTGTTGGACCAAGATACAACTGTCACGAGATGTTGACTTAAGGCAATTTGATAGAAAATGTGACTAAGAAACTGAGGATTACTGTGTTTCTCAAAGACGTTTTAATTGAATTTGGAAGGGCTTTGGATTCTCTAGTATATAGGTTGCCTCAGCTATAGGATAGTTCTTGTTTTCATTTGACTTAATCAGCTCCCTGGCTTCACTTTGGAAAGTTATCCTAATTCACCAGAGCTAGAGATTTGAGGATGTGGGTCAGAGTAGAGAGACGGCATCCATTTTCCTTGCAATAATCTAGCTTTAAATCAGAAGTTGTCTTCAGTGTAGCTTGATTCAGTTGAGAGGAAATGGAGGCTGTGAGAAGGGCACATAGGAGAAATAAGGAAAATGTATTGGGTTACGATTCCCTTTAAAGATGCATCTATTTCCGTAGGACACGGTAGATAGTTCACAATACCAAGGAACCACCAAGCATACACTAAAAAGAATAGTAATTGTGTCTCACATGCAATTGCTATATTATATATAGTTGTATTTATAGATGATGGGGGGCCAGGATGCCATAAATCAAAGGATGATCAAACAGGGTAATGGACTATTCCAGTAGGGTCTCAGTGTACATACACATTGATATTCTTATTTTAAGAAAATTCTGTCAAACATTGCTGAATTACAAGAAGTACATTGCTATTAAAGACATTACTTTGAATGCCAATTTGGTGGTTGTTTGAAGACATTGATTTATGGGGAGTAGAAGGATTGTGAAGTTTGACTTCTCATGAACCAAATTCGCTGTAGATGCAATACCTGTTTATATTTTTTGAGATTTCTACAGGCAATTAACAAAAGTGTGGGACTCATTCTACATGTCACTGCTGGTAATTTTTTTGGCCTAAAATTGCCTTTGATATAATTCATAGTGACTTTAAATATTTAATTGTACTGATAATGTTGTTTCTTTTTAAGTAATTCAGTTATAGATTTAAATATATTCACTCAGTAACTTCATATTCCCAGTGTATATGACAGTCCAGTGCCATTCATGAAAACTAAACAGATTAAAGAACACCCTCTAAAAATTGACATTAGAAATGAAAAGAAAGTTGTCACTTTCTCAGGGGTCGCAGAATATTTCATATAATCCAATGTTTAATTCTGGCAAGAGCTTTGTCCCACGAGACTGATCATTTTGCTGGTTGTGGAAGCCATTTTTAATCAGTTCTGGGGCTAAATATGTGTGCTTAGGGAAATAATTTCCTCATTTCTATTTCCTCTTCTTGCAGTGAGAGGGGGAATGTTTCCATTTCTAAAGCTGATTCAGAATTATTTCTACTGAAAGGAACTGTTCAGATGCAAGGAAAATAAGCAAGAATGCATTTGTCAGTGCAAGACCATTCTCAGTAAACATTCTTACAATTTTCCTATTGGTTTACCATTCTCAGAGCCATACTATATGCATTATCTCATTGTGACATTCAAAACATTAAGAAAATTAACTGAAAATACAGTTATTCTTATGATTTGAATGACTCTTTTGTTTTTCTTCATTCCACTTTACCAGTAAACACCAAGTATTGAATTTTAAACACACAGTTTACAAATATTTTAATTGACACAATTTACCCCCAAAAAAGGGAAAAACGATTTAAGCCTGATTCCTCATTATCCTAAAAGGATTTTCATACTATGTTCTATTTTTGGCTCTCAAGGTGTACATGTATAGGTATATGCATCAGGAATTCCCAGACAAAGAGACTGAAATATTCATTTTAAAATCCCATTACCTTTTAAATACCTTTTAAATATACCTTTTAAAATATACCTTTTTAAATTACCTTTTAAAATATACCTTTTAAAATTACCTTTTAAATATATTTTACATAGTCATGACCTACATAAAGAAACTTTTAAAATCAATCATCTTAAGTGGTTTCAAAGCGAAATTCAACAGAAAATAGTGTCCGTGTTCCACTGCTCCACAGATACTCAACTTCTTTGAGAACCTGTGACCTCTTCCACACCCTAATAAAATGTTAGTATAAATGATTTTCAGTTTTTATCTGAGGTTAATTGTGCTAATACACTTTCCCGGGAAGCTGCTCTGCTTAGTTTTTGTTTTTTAATTGACTTCATTTTTTCAAAGTAGTTTGAAGTTCAAAGCAAAATTCTGCAGAAGATACAGAAAATTCTCATATACTCCAGAACTGACACATACACACAATTCCTGAATATCAATATCCGTACTAGGGTGATGAATTTGTTACACTTGATGAGCCTTCATGGACACATCATTACTACCCCAAATCCATAGTTTACATAAGGTTTCTATCTTGGTGCTAAACACTCCGTAGGCTTAGGGATATAGATAATGACATGTATCTAATATTACAAGATCAGACAGAGTAATTTCACAGCCCCAAGAGTAATCTGTGCTCCAATTATTGATCCCTCCCTCCCCACAGCCCCTGGAAACCACTGATATTTTTTTACTATCTCCATAATTTTGTCTCTTCCAGAACATCATATAATATGAATTATATAGTAGGTACTTTCTGGGAATAATTACTTTCTCTTAGCAATATGCATCAAAGTTTCTTCTGTGGATTTTCATGGCTTAGTTCTTCATTTCTTTATATAGCTGAAGTTATATCCCATTGTCTTAATGTATTTTGGTTCATTTATCTATTCCCCTGTTGAAGAACACCTTGGTTACCTCCATGTTCTGGCAACAAGGTATAAAGCTGCTATAAACCTCTGTGCATACATCATTTTGGTGTGTTTTGTTGACTGTTTTTCCCCTCTTAAGTAAATTCTTTTTAAACTTTACTTTCAGCCATTAAAATATTATGTTGAAAAGTATAATATTGATTTTTTTCTCAGAACCTGACAAAATATTTCTAATGTCATCAAACTATTTTAAACAATATAGAGAAGAATAATGAAGGGAGAGTCTTATTGTGACTTGATATTGACCTATTTTATGAATATAGTGATTACCAGAAATGATACCAGAAAAGTTTAATTTACCTAATAAAATATTGTACAGCAGAGAATATAATGGAGTTTTCAGCATTCTACCCAAATTTCATTGGTATATTGTTGAGTTTGTAAAGCAAATATCAAAAAGATTCATGCACATAGAACTAGCAGCACTGATGAATAAAATGTAGTATATCGATATACTGGAATATTATATGGCAATTGAAAAGAAATGAAGTCCTAATGCACGCTATAACATGGAAGAAACTGAAAATGTTATCCCAAGTGAGAGAAGAGAGATTCACAAGCCACATTCTTTATTATTCCATTTGTATGAAATATCCTGAATAGATAAATTCATAGAGATGGGAAGTGGATTATGGGTTGTCTAGGGCTGGGACAAATAAGATGTGGAGAATGAGAGCTGAGCAGTATGGAGTCTCCTTATTGGGTAATAAAAATACCTTAAAATCAGCAGCATAAAATTGGTAATGGTGATTGCCACACAACTCAGTGGTTATACTAAAAGCCATTAGGTTGTACACTCGATATGGTTCCATTACAAAAAGTGTAAATTATATCTCGATACAGTGGATAAACAAATAACTAACCAGTGTAGTGTCTACAAAAAAAGTACTTAAAATAAAAACTTATTCAAAAAAATTAGAAGAACTCATTAATGAAAAAAAATGATACTACTAGTCATGTTTCAGGGAGATACAATGAAAATTAGTTAAGGGTAAATGGCCACAAGGATCTGAGTGTTTTGTTACAATTCATAGAAAACCCAGTGGAACATTTTCACAGTTCAATATGGCAGCCACTGGCCACTGGTAGCATCAAGCACTTGAAATATGGCTGATGTGACTTAGGAACTCAACTTTTAAGTTCATGAAGTTTTACTTAATCTTGTCTATCAGCCATGTCTTTGTTCAGTACATTTCTACATCAATAAAGACAGAGGTGTAGAATAAAGTAGAATGCTTCAAAGGAAGTTAATGGTGGGACATGGGTGTGCTATGTTTTATTCAAGACAAATTGGAAGAATACTGATTAACTGGTGTTTGGGCACCTTTCCAACACTGGTGCCTTGGTTCCACTGTTTCTGGGTCTGCGGGGAGGCAGGAAGAAGATCATACTGGAAAGCACATTCTAGAACAAGCTGCTGACTTCATGGTAATTAAGAAGCAAAGCAGAAGAGGAGACAAGTCCAGGATTCCAGTATCCAGGATTCCTTCAAGGCCACCTTCCAATGACCTACTTTCTCCATCTACACTCTACCTTCTCAAGTTTACACTACCTCTCAATAGTGCCACAAGCTGGAGACCAAGACTTCAACACCTCAGTCTTGGATGTTTAAGACACAAACCATAACAACCAATTTTTAAATAATTGCCCACTCTTCTACCACACTAGAGATATGAACTGTCCACCTAATTTAATTTTATATATATGTATATATGTATATATGTGTGTGTGTGTGTGTGTGTATGTGTGTATATATATGTGTATGTGTGTGTATATATATGTATATATA
>VMDO01040587.1:0-11811 GCA_007922755.1 Pedetes capensis | reverse complement strand
TGGGTAATATATGACTGAATGAGTCAATGATTGAGAAGTGAAATACAGGTGTTAACTAGACCACAATGAATAGGCAGATAAGCAAAATGCCAAGTTTGGAAAAGCAGGGCCTGCCTATTGATTCCCTTCTAAACACTGGGAACAGTCTTCCCAAAATGCCCTTTATATCCCAGGCCTGTGCTCCAGCTGGTGGGCAAGAAACCAGGTGTCACACCCCTGAGCTCCACTTGCAGAGCCAAAGCACCAGGCACCTCCCATGCTGTGCCATTCTGTATTTGTTCCCTGGCCTGTACTTCAGTGATCTTTTGCCCTCAGCATTTAAGGTTTTCTGAGCAAGGGAAAAGAAGCTGTGCCCAGCAGAGGCTCCGCTTTGAGCCGGCTTCTGTCTCCCTCGCTCCAGGCAGAGCTACCGCGAGGCCTGCTTTGTGGCTCTTCCTTGATGGCATTTACTGGACCTGCTCCCATGGAGGCACATCAGAGTTCAGCCCCGTGAGGTGTCTGCAGAGACACACCCCAAAGTCGTGGCCTGCACAGAAGGGGTCGGCATGCATGAGAGCGTGAACTTTTTACAATGTGGCAGGGGAGTGAACCTGACTTCTCAGCAGAGGCAATGGCAGGCGTGGACACAGGGCATCGGTCGATTATAGGAGCCTTATCTTTTGGTCCTTTATCACGTCCTCAAGCTCAATAGAGAGGTAATATAAATACTAAATACTCAGTTAGCTGGAAATTCTGCATCGCTAATGATGACAGCCTCTGCTACCAGGGACTCATCCCCTGCCTGCTGCGTCAGCCTGTGGTGACCATTTGTACTTCCAGGTGCCCTGAGTAGGAACGTGGACTCCATAGGCACATTATTGTTAGGTGCCATCGAGTCGTGTTGAGTCGAGTCATAGTGACCCTCATAGGGTTTTCAATGGCTGATTGTTTCAGAATTGCCTCGGGAGTGGATCGCCACATCCTTCCCCCACTTTTGTGGTGCTGGGAATTGAACCTAGGACCTCAGAGACAGCAGAGTAGCGCTTTACTCACTGAGCTAAATCCCAGCCCGCATAGGCACATAGAAACTTTTAAAACCCAAAGCTCAGCTTGGGAATTGAGCTTCTTTGAGTGCCATGGGCTTTTGTAGACATCCTGGGAAATACATTCCCTGTTCCAAATAAAGCCCCCCCCCCCCCCAGCTATCCCTCTGGTAATTTCAGGACTGTGTGGGCTGTAGACTCTGTGTTTAGTGACCTCAGATGTCACCTCCCACCAGAGGCTTTCTAAGGAAGTCCTGTGCGTCTTTGCTGTTTATGGGAACCACGTGGATTGGCTAGGTTCTAATCAGTGTCTGTAATATCCTTAGATGGAGTTTGTATGCTGAATGTAGTCATGTATCAGCTTTATGAAAGGACATGGCTTCTGGCCAATTACATGGTGGGGACAAGGCTCAGGTTTTGATCAGTGGCAAAGTACAATTTCTAACAAGTTCCAGGAACTTGAATAAATTCAGCAAGGGTGAATAAGTTCATCAGTAGTGAGAAAAGTCCACAGAAGACCTCTCCAATTTTTATTCAGTTCACTAACAATTTCTATGGCTTAGCCCAGATCAGTACAGACTATTTCTCTGTCACAGAGTAACAGTGTAAGAATGGGGTTGTGGAGGTGTTGCGGTCCCTATTCTGGTAATCTCAGGCTAATTTGGGGAGGAATCATGGTGATGTTTGATTTTACACAAAAGTTTTGAGTTGGCATTAGTGGTTTATGTATTACTTCAACCTGCTGGGAGGATTTTCTGCCTTCATTCTGGTGGGAACATCTTTAAGTCACAGGAATGAATCAGACTGACCCCAGGAGCACCAGATCATTTCATACCAGTTTTATTTTTCAAAGGCTTATGTTAGTTTTTCAAGCAACCAAGGTCTTGTTCAATGCCCTGTAAGACCATCATGCCGTTGTCCATTTATAAAAACAACAGGTTCTAGCTAAATAGTACTATCCCAGTTTGGTTCCATCACCTGGAATTTTTTAAAAAGAAATATCACCTGTGCCTTATCTGCTGGGAATAGGGGAGTGCCATGTACAAAACAGAGCCTGGCAGTCTAAAACTGTGAATTCCCTGAAAGCCACTGGCTTTTATTGTGAGTGACTGGAGCTTTCAAGAATATTGGGTTTTAAAAGTACAGGGGTGGAACTGAAATTTTTTTCCTTTGCTTGTATGCGGTCATTCAACAAGTATTTAATGCATACTCTGTTGTGCAGGCCCTGTGCCGGACACTGAGATATAATCTGCCCTCGGGAAGACCAGATCTATGAGGGAGATTGGCAGGTGACCACCACGTGGTCATATAGTGTGTTTGTGGTGAGCGTGGTGGTGGAGGCACAGGGTGCCCAGGGAGCACACCATAGGGCTATGAGCCAGGGACAGGGGCCAGAGTCCAGTTAAAGAAGGGAGTGGGGCCCGTGGAGGTGCTGGGCAAGAAAGCCCAGGTCAAGTTAATTGCTTTGGAATTTTATTCCAAGAAGAGTGGCAAACCATTCCACCAAGGGAATGTATTCCGATCTGCCTTTTTGTCAGATGAAACTTTGCTGCGCAGAAAGCAATTGGAAGGTCAACAGAGTGGGTGGGGAGAGAAGTTAGTCCCAGCCAGAGGGGATGCCTTGGGTAGGTGGGAGGAGTGTGGGCATCGAGACAGCAGTGGCCGCAGGAAAAGCAGGATGTGGTGGTTGATTAGATCTCAGAGATGGGGGAGACCAGGCAGCAACAGAAGGTTCCCAATGTCAGACTGCAGCATCGGGGTGGGAGAAGAAGGGTGAGATCAGTTCAAAGGTACCAAGACTAAGGTGTATCCTGGGATGCCAGCGGTGACACCAAGCATGCAGCTGGGTTGTATAGATACAGCTACCAAAGGGGGGTTGAGGACAAAAAAAAAAGGAATTCCTGGCCCCTGGCAATGGAAGCCTCATAGGGTTTTCAATGGCTATTTCTGGTTTGCCTTGGGAGTGGATTGCCAGGTCCTTCTCCCATTTTTGCCGTGCTGGGAATTGAACTCGGGACCTCAGAGACTGCAGCGCAGCACTCTACCAACTGAGCTAAATACCTGCAGCCATAGCCCTGTGGCATCCGATCCCATCAGAGCTCGGAAGCTAAGCAGGGTCAGGCCTGGTTAGTACCTGGATGGGAGACTGCCTGGGAATGCCAGAAGCTGTAGGTTTGGGAGAAGGACCTGGCAACCCCCTCCCAAAAATCAATCTGCCATTGAAAACACTATGAACAGCAGAGAAGCACTGACAATAGTGTTTCCCCTGTTGTACAGAGGGTTGCTATGAGTCGGATACCTACTCGATGGCACCTAACAACAACAACAACAAGCAATGGAAGCCTACCTTGGGAAGAGGAAAGACTGCGCCTGAGCTTCTGAGAACCCAGAATGGAGTTCTCAAGAAGAACTGATAAGGAAGCAGCTGTATAAGGAGAGTGCAGTGCTGGCCAAGCAAAGACAATTGAGGATTCGCGCACGAGCCTGGAGTTAAAGGGGCCGGCTCTGCAGCGTGCTGCCCAAAGGCCACTTAAGACTGCAGCAGCCTTTGGTTTCCATGGCAAAGAAGGGATTTCGAATGTAGTTTCTGGTGGTGGTGCCGTCTGGAAGCACTTTCATTTCCTCTCCATTTGGGGAAAGGGAAGCATCTGGTATGGAAGTCAGAAGACCTGGACTTGGGGTGCAAAGGCACCAGTTTGAATGTGAGGGCACCATGTGCTACCTGCAGGTCCTGTCCATCTACTTCTGCTCCCCACACCCGCACTTCCGGGCTCTGCAGGGAGATGGATGGCCAAATTGGCTCTCTCCACCTAAGCTGGCGTGGGGATTAATCAGGCAAGTGGATAAGAAGTAACTTAGTCAACTGCCAAGAGCTGGGCAAATCTCACCTTTGATTGTTGTTGTTAGGTGCCATTGAGTCAAGTCCAATTCATAGCGACTCTATGTATAGCAGATCGAAACACTTCCCGATTCTGTGCCAGGCACACAATCTTATTTATGTTTAAGCCCGTTGTTGGAGACACTGTGTCAATCCATCTGGTGGAGGGTTTTCCTCTTTTGCATTGACCTGCCACTCTCTCAAACATGATGTCTTTCTCCAGGCATTGATCCCTCCTGACTACATGTCCAAAATACGTAAGCCACATTCTAACCATCCTTGCTTCCAAGGAGCACTCTGGTTGCACTTCTTCTAGGACAGATCTGTTGGTTCTTTTGGCAGTCCATGGTATATTCAAGATTCGTCTCCAGTACCATAATTCAAAAGCATCAATTCTTTTCCTGTCTCCCTTGTTCAATGTCCAGCTTTCACAACCATATGATGCGCCTGGAAATACCATGGCATGAGTCAGACGCACCTTCATCTTCAATGTGATGTCTTTACTTTCCAATACTCTAAAGAGATCTTTTGCCACAGCTTTTCCCCATGGGATGCATCTTTTGATTTCTTGACTGCTGCTTCCATGGGTGTTAATTATAGAGCCAAGCAAAGCAAAATCTTTGGAGGGTGTGTCAAATTCAGCCTCACTATTGCTATGGAATCCCACCTCCCACTTCCATTTGGAGAACTTACTGTAGTAACTGCGCATCCATCTGTAGTCAGCTTGCGCCCAGAGTCACTCTTAGCCTTTGCTTTTCAGTTAAGAGATAGGGTCAGGCTCACGGAAGCCACCCAAACCTGGAGAAATCTTGGGTGCAGCGGGGCCCCTTTGAACCTAAATCATTTCTCTTAGGCAAATCCCTGAAAAAAAGTGGGCAAGGGAAGCTGCGATCTCTTTGAGAGTCACCATGCGGGACAATATATTGAAGCTCTGCAAAGTCTTTGGTCAGCAGAGCATGAGGCAACATTCTGTTGCAAGGAAAGTAGGATTTGGATCAATGGCATCAACTTGAGACTCTCTGGCTGCTGAGATCCAAATCTCAGCTTTCTTCCTTACTAGATATGTGACCCTGAGTATGTTCTTTAGCTTGCCTGTGCCTCAGTTTCCTCATCTTTAAAAATGAGAATAGCAATAGCTTTTACCTTATGGGGCTGTTAGGAAGACTAAGTCAGGTAATTCATAGCAAGCCTTAGCACATCGCCCACACATAGCAAGCACTCAGCAAACATTAGTTGTTACTGTTACTGACATGAATACCTGTGACTAAAGTCAGAGGAATAGTTTTCCCAAGTTTGAGCTCTTTTATGTGCTGTAGCAAAACCTTCTTGGATTTATTAAAATCAATGTTCTAGCATAGCAACTAAACTTCTTTTCAAGCTTTGGAAAGAATACTTGTGACAGTCCATAGCCATATATGTCATGAAAAAGAGAGGAAGTACAAATATATGATTCAATTGTGTGATAATCCCATAATGAAACTCATTATGTTGTTGTTGTTAGGTGCCATCGAGTCAGTATCCGACTTATAGCTACCCTAAGTACAACAGGCGAAATACTATTGTCAGTGCTTCTCTGCTATTCATAGAGTTTTCAATGGCAGAGTGATTTTTGGAAGTGAGTTGCCTAGTCCTATTCCCAAGCCTACAGCACCTCAGTGTTCCCAGGTGGTCTCCCATCCAAGTACTAACCAGGTCCAACCCTGCTTAGCTTCCCAGATCTGATGGGATCAGAACCCACAAGGCTACAACTGCAGGCAAAACTCATTATAGTGTATGCTAATTAAATAACAATGAAAAGCAAAACAAAACAAAAAGTCTTAAGGCCAGCTGTACATTAGTGTGGAGGTAAAGTACACCAGCTTTGTAGGCCAGGAGGCCAAGGTTTAATCCCAGCTATGTGATCTTGAGGGCTAGGATTAAGCTCAGTTGGTAGAGCACTGCTCTGCAGTCTCTGAGGTCCTGAGTTTGATTCTCAGCACGACAAAAATGAGAAAAGGGTATGGCCATCCACTCCTGAGGCAATCCTGAAATAATCAGCCATTGAAAATACTATGAGAGTTGCCATGAGTAGGACATGACTTGATAGCACCTAACAACAACAACAACAACATGGGATCTTGAGCAAATTACTTACCCTTTCCGATCCTCAGCTTCCTTACATGTATGTCATTGGTGTTGTTAGATGCCATCGAGTCGTTCTGACTCATAGTGACCCTTATAGGGTTTTCAATGGCTGATTGTTTCAGGATTGCCACAAGAGTGGATTGCCATGTCTTTCTCCCATGTTTGCAGTGCTGGGGATTGAACTCAGGACCTGGGAGACTGTAGAGCAGTGTTCTACCAACTGAGCTAAATCCCAGCCCCAATTCCCTTATATGTATAGTCAGTATAGTAGTATTTACTTTGTAGGATTATTGTAAGAAAGACATGAAACCATATACACAGAAGACTTAGCACCATGCCTGATACAAGAAGTGGATTGTGAAATTGTTAGGTGAATACCCCTCTGTTATTTCGGTAGCAATGATCAGAATAACATACCAAGTATTGCTACTTCTACTTTTCATTTTAATGATTCTTTGTTTAGTAGAATTCTTGCATGCTTATTTTTCCTTCATTCTCTAATGTACCTTCCCTGTAAAACCTGAGCTTTGCCATCCTCCTTGGAAGGCCTTTTTCTGAGAGTGCTTTGTTCTTTGTGCTTTGCTGGGCAGAAGGAGGCAGCCTGTTCACCATCCCTCTGGTGCCTAGTGTGGCAGAGTCAGCTGCTACCTTGGGAAGTCCACTCTTCCCAGTCTAATCTGCAGGACTTTCCCCTAGAGAAACTCTGCCTTTTCATGAATGCTCTTACCAGTATTTCTCACTGTCATAACAGTGTATACACTGTCATAACTGTGTATAATTCTGATCTCATCATTGCTACCAAGTGTCTGTATAAAGCTTCATCATCTATCAGTTTCTAAACAGCACCCATAAGCTAGAGTTTGTGTCATGTCTGAATAATAAGTTTTGGGGCCTCAGAGACACAGTAGCTTAGGAGTAGCCCTTTCCCTCAGAAGGTAAGTACAAGTCAGTCCCCTTAAGAGACTGCTTGGGTTCCAATCCCAGCTCTGCCACTTATTGCCTGTGTGATCTTGGGCAATGCATGACTTCTGGGCCCCAGTTTGCCCATTTATAAAATGGCATGCTAATAGTTTAAAAGAGTTAATGAGCGAGTACACAAAAAGCATTTAGAAGAGCATCTGTCACTGAGTTAATCCCTGAGTAAGTTCAAGGGGAGTGTTGTACCTGTAGAGAAAAGTCTTTGTTTTCTGTTACCATCCTGGCTGGTATTATGATGCATCATTTCTTTCCAGGATCAGGGCACCAGGAGAATGCAGCTTAAGCTAGATGGGTGGGCAGAGCAGGAGACAGGACAATCTGTGCAGCTTTGCACAGGTGTAGCATTCCATCCTCTGAATATTCGCTCAGGTCCTGAGGCAGAAGAAAGCATCATGAGCAAAAATAATCCCCCCATTTCAGGCCGGGAGTGTTAGTTCATTAGCACTGCTGAGAAGTGGCCTTTAAGTCTCTTGTCATTAGCTGTGTTGTTGTTGTTAGGTGCCCTAGGGTCGAGTCCAACTCAGCAAACCCTATGTGCAACAGAGCGAAACACTCCCCGACACTGTGCCATGCCCGGCGCTATGTCAGTGCTTCCCTGCTATTCATAGAGTTTTCAATGGCTGATTGTTTGGGATTATTTCAGGAGAGGAATGACTGGTCCTTCTTCCACTTTTGCAGTGCTGGGGATCAGCACCCAGGGCCTCAGACATCACAGGGCGGCACTCTACCAACTGAGCTAAACCCCAGCCCCAATCATTAGCTGTAGTCATCCTAATGTGTCCTGTGAATGGTGGCTGTGGCGGCTGGTGGGGGCAGAGCAGCCCTGTAGAGATATCATTGGCCTCTGTATGAAGACTGACCACTTCCTGGCTGGGCCTTGCTCTGTTATTTCAACGACTGAACAAAAATGGTGGAAGAGCTGGGAGGCA
Source organism: Pedetes capensis (assembly GCA_007922755.1). Taxonomy (NCBI): domain Eukaryota; kingdom Metazoa; phylum Chordata; class Mammalia; order Rodentia; family Pedetidae; genus Pedetes; species Pedetes capensis. The sequence continues at coordinate 3,880 of VMDO01040587.1, read as the reverse complement.
GGCTGGCATGCTGCATGCTCACTGGGCAGGACTGTGCTGGCCCACGGGCTTCTCACGATGGCCACAGTCACATGTATAAACCACACTAGAGCTCGGGACTAACAATAGCCACAGGGCGCCGGGACAGTGTGGGCATGGTCTGCATGGTGTGCGGAGCCCTCCTGCTCAGTGGACCCCAGAAGGGCTTGTTGACCCTTGCCTGCCCTGCAGCAAGAGGTCTAGCCTCACCTGCCTTTTCTCTGGATCCTGGGATGAGGGGTGGGGGACTCCTGCCAGGCTGAGGAAGTTAGGCTAAAATTCCTATGCTGCAGTTCAAAATGCTACTGAAGTTTTGAAATCCATTTGCCCAGACTTCTTCCTACCCTTTCAAAGAACAAGAAGGGCATGCTAGCATTTTATACTATACTTATAGCATTTAATACTGGAAAAACCCCTAGAACTAGGGAGTTGCTGATCCTTGATGGACTTAGATTGCCTGACACAGATGTAGGGATGGATTTTCAGAGCCAGGTTGAATGGGCATCACAGACCTCCCCTCCTTTGTCCGGGGTCTTCACGGAGCCTCTTGTGTTACATCTGGTCTGAACTTCTTGTGTTTCAGTTTTCTTCGTTATTCCTGACCTAAGAACTATGAGAACAAAATAGTGTCACTGAAAGTATTATTTCACATGGCATTGAAATTGAATTGTTTTCAACTCTTATTTTTTTTCAGTGAGCAGGTTCAGAGAATCATAGAGGCTGCAGAACATAAGAAACCTCAAAAGTGATCTCAGAGAACAATCTCAAAGCAAGAATCCCTTTGACAATATTCTTCACACAATGTCATTTAATCTGTTTGACGTACCTCTCCTAACACATCCGTAGGCTTGTGGCAACTCCTAACGTTAGAAAATGTATCTTGTTATTGATTCAAGTCCCTATGCTATCTCTACATCCATACAAATTATGGCCTAAAAATTTCTAATAAAAAAGAAAAATTATGGCCAAATAAACTAAAATGCCTTCCACATCAGCCCCAGAAATGTTTGAAGGCAATCACGGTGTTCTGCAAATGTCACCAGTTCCTTTCTACATATGACATAATTTAGCATTCCAATAGCATCCCAGATGTGGTGGATTGGTCCTCTCTACAAATGTTGTATTCATAAACTAGTTTGTAATGGCATATTTTCAATCTGAGGTCAGAATGATGGCAGAAGGAATTTGAGGGTTTCACCTGCACCTGTTGTTTACACTAACGTACAGAATCACAGGTACTAGAGATGACCATTGGGCCATCTGTGTGCAACCCCAGAGAATCCAAGTAAGGTCTGGAGATAATAAGGGGCTGCTGAGTAATCACACGGCCCAGAATCCATAGAAGAGGCAGGACCAGATTTGTTTATTATGCCTGCATGAGGCTCAGTCTCCTTAGACCCTTCATTCCTCTTCCTGTGGCATAAAGAACAGCTTGCACACTGTACTCGACAGTGCTTAGCTGTGGGCAGCTGACTGATCAAAAGCTGCCCTAGGAGTGCAAAAGAAAAGTCTTCATTTAGGCAGCTAGGTAAAGTAGATGCAGAAAGAAAGGAATGAAACATATCTGGCCTATCTAGCCTTTGCAGTGTGCTCTGATTACTGTGTCATTGAAGAAATGGAAAAGGACAGAGTGAAGACAGAAAGAGGGAAAAAATGGCAACTTGAGAAAGGCAGCTAATATGAACACACTACTGTGTGGTCTTCAGTGTTCATATTGAGGGCTGAGCAAGACCAGAGTCTGCTCTTACTATTTCCAACCTAATATTCTTTCCCCAAGCCCTACTGACTCTCTTAGCTGCCTTCCTCCCCTCAATGACAAGGTTGACTCGCAGCTATAAGATACTAATCCTCAAATGTGGGTGTTACCTTTGAGTCCCCATAATGGGAAATGTGATGTATGGAAAAGATAGATTAAGCCGGATACAGTGGCACATGCCCATAATCCCAGCAATTCAGGTGGCTGAGACAGGAGGATCACATGTTCAAGGCCATAGGCATCTTGTACAACTTAGCAAGATCCTGTCTCATAAAAAAAAAGATGCAGCTCGGTGGTAGAGCACTTGCCTAGCGTGTACATGGCCCTGGGTTCCACCCCCTAGTAGTGCCGAGAAGAAAAGAATAGAAAAGAAAAGAAAAGAGAAGAGAAAAGAAAGAAAAAGACCCAGGGCCAGTGGTCCAGCACTTGCAGAACATGCAAGTGCGAGGGTTTGTTTTCCATCTGTTTGTTTCCACCCTTATGACTTTTCTTCATTCCAGAAAGAGGACTTAATATGGTTTACAGAGGTTAATGGGCTTGGATTTAGTTCAGTTGGTAGAGGGCTGCACTGTAGTCTCTGGGTTCCCGAGTTCAATTCCCAGCACCGCAAAAATGGGAGAAGGACCTGGCCATCCACTCCCAGGGCAATCCCGAAATAGTCAGCCATTGAAAACCCTATGAGAGTCGCTATGAGTCGGAGACCGACTCGACGGCACGTAACAACAACAACACAGAGGTTAATACAGCAACTAAAAATAAAACAAGGAAATAGAAAGGACTATAAAGTGGGAGAGAAAAACAAGGTGAAGGCAGAAGCAGGGGTGGTTCATAGAACACTTGCCCAACCCGGCGACCAGGGCCGTTACCTGAGACGGGCCACCAGTCCTGCTCTGGGAGTCCCCGCACTTGAGAAAAGAGGCGACAGGAGCAGCCAGGGTTCACACTGTCCATCAGGAGGAGTACACCGGCTCCTCGGGCAGCCTTCCTGAGCTAACTGACAGCCTGCTCACGAGCTCGTGCCGCTAGGTTCTGCTGGGAATCGTCTCTGAGGCCACGGTCCTGCCGTAAGCACAGTGGTTCGCTGTATTCGGCTCTTCTGATAGCAGTGAGAAATGCGGTTTTGTGGCCTCCCGGTTCCATCGTGTGCCCTAGCAGTTCATCAAAGTCACTTCTACAAGAGCTGGTGCATCCTGGTGCAGGCGCGCACCTTTCTGCTGACCTAAGGTGCCCAAGAAGAGCTTTTAAAGAAACAAAAGGAAAGAGCAACTCCGAAGCCTTTATAATGAACACCCACGGGGATTATTTCCTACGTTCACCTTTAATAAGTCTAAATAGGGGTTGAGGTGATATTCTCTGGCAATAAAGTAAGAGCCGAAATTCTGCGTAGTCAATTTGGGATTAAACATATTACTTTTAAGAGTTCCCTGAGCGGGGAGATAGGATTCATATTTCCACATTAACATTAGCTAACCAGTTCACTTGAAAGTACAGTCACGCAGCCTCTGCTTGGAGGTGTTCCTAAGGGAACGTCTGAGGGAAGGATCAGAACCCCCACCCAACACCGCTTGTTCTTGGTGAACACCAATGGAGGATAGATGTGTGTGTTAGTCAGCTGTTATCGCTTTGGCAGAAAAATCAACCTAAACAAACTTATGGAGAAAAAGACTGACTGCAAAAGTGGGGAGACATAGCCAAAAAGATCTATAATGTAAGATATGATGTAACGTAAGCCATAAGTGTTAAAAGGAAGAGGGTAGGGTTTAGCTCAGTTGGTAGAGGGCTGCGCACTACTCTGAAGCTCTAGGTTCGATCCCCAGCATCGCAAAAACAGGAGAGGGACATGGCAATCCACTCCTGAAGCAATCTCGAAATAATCAGCCACTGAAAACCCTATGAGAGAGCCGGGCACAGTGGTGCACACCTGTCATCCCAGCAGCTCAGGAGGCTGAGGCAGAAGGATCACAAGTTCAAGACCAGAGGCAGTCTGCATAATTTAGGGAGGTCATGTCTCAAAAGGTAAAAAAAAAAAAGGGCTGAGGATACAGCTCAGTGCTATAGCACTTGAAAAACACACAAGTGCAAGACCCTGGGTTCAATCCCCAGTAC
>VMDO01040586.1:0-11812 GCA_007922755.1 Pedetes capensis | reverse complement strand
TCCCTCCCCCCCTTTTAATGTGATCTGACCTTTGAGTAGGATTTTTCCTTCTTGTAACTTTGAGTCAGCTCTCTCATATGAGTGAGAACATGTGTTGTTTCTCTTTCTGAGCTTGTGTTTGTTCACTTAAAATAATTTTCTCTAATTCCATCCATTTTGCTGCGAATGACCCTATTTCATTTTTCTTGATTGCTGAATAATATTCCATTGTGTATATATACCATAGTTTTTTTATCCATTCTTCTGTTGAAGGGCACTTTGGTTGATTCCATATCTTTGCTATTGTGAAAAGCGCCGCATTGAACATGGAGATGCAGGTGTCTCTGTGGTATGACGACTCATCTCCCTTTGGGTAAATTCCCAATAGTGTTATAGCTGGGTCATATGGTAGATCTATTTTTAGTTTTTTGAGGTACATCCATATTGATTTCCATAGTGGTTGTACCAATTTACAGCTCTACCAACAATGTAGAAGTGTTCCCTTTTTCCCGCAACCTCACCAGCATTTGTTGTTGTTTGTTTTATTGATCTTGGCCATTCTTACTGGTGTAAGGTGAAATCTCAGCGTTGTATAACACAGGTTCTTAATGAGTCTTCCTCCAATCCTGATGCTATGTTCTTCATTAAGTCTAGCTTCTCAGATTATTTGTCAAGCATGCAGATTGAAGAGATACAGTGAAAGTATACAGCTCTGATGCATACCTTTCTTGACTTTAAACCAGGCAGTGTTTCTTTGTTCTGTTCAAATGACTGCCTCCTGGTCCATTTGCAGATTCCTCATGAGTACAATTAAGTGCTCTGGTATTCCCCTTCTTTACAATATTATCCATAATTTGTTGTGATTCACACAGCCAGATGTCTTTGCATAGTCAAGAAAATATAGGTAGGCATCTTTTTGGTATTCTCTACTTTCAGCTAACATCCATCTGGCATCAGAAATGATGTCTCTGATTCCATGCCTTCTTCTGAATCCAGCTTGGTTTTCCAGAAGTTCCCTGTTAATATACTGTTCCAGTCACTTTTGAATGATCTTTAGTGAAATTTTGCTTGCATGTGATATTAATGATGTTGTTCAATAGTTTCCACATTAGGTTGGATCCTTTTTATTGGGAATAGGCACAAATATGGATCTCTTCCAGTCAGTTGGCCAGGTAGCTGTTTTCCAAATCTCTTGGCATAAACACATTAGCACCTCCTGTGTTGCATCTGTTTGTTGAAACATCTCTATTGGTATTCCACCAGTTCCTGGAGCCTTGTGTTTGACCAATTCCTTCAAGTCACCTTCAACTTCTTCCTTCAGTACCATTGGTTCCTGATCATATGGAGCGTCCTGCCATGGTTGGTCATCCACCAATTATTTTTGGTATAATGACTCTAAGTGTTCCTCCTGTCTTCTTTTGATATTTCCTGCATTGTTTAATATTTTCCCTGTAGAATCCTTTGCTACTGCCACTCGAGGCTTGAATTCTTTTCTTCAATTCTTTAAGCTTGAGAAAAACAGTGTGTTCTTCCCTTTTGGTTTTCTATCTCCAGCTCTTTGCACATGTCATTATATGTAGGGAGAAATTGAAAGGAAATTGGCAAAAACTCCCAAACTGGGAAAATGGCTTTTGAGGATCTGGTTTGTAAATTAGAAATCTAGGGAAAATTAAAGTAACTTGATTGGACATTTGTACAAAACTCTTTACAAATCCCCCGAACCTGATTGGACAATTGGACTCAAAGCTGATTGGCTCAGGCCATTCTGTGGGCGAGCTATATAAGGAGCTGCACTGCTGCAGCTCACTCTCTCTCGCCCAGACCACTGACAAGGAAACAGCTCTCTCTCTTCCCCCTGGACCTTTGGTAAGGAAAGAACTCTCTCTCTCCCCCGGGACCATTGGTAAGGAAACAGTTTTCTCTCTGTGGTGGACCACTGACTAGACAAGAACTCTCTCTCTGTCTGACCACCAACAAAGCAAGAACTCTCTCCTCGTGACCACTGAGACCACCAACACGGAAGCATCGGCCCTTGAGGCAGTATAAGAGCTGCTAGCACTTAAAGCTGTAGGCTTTGGGTTTTCTATCCGCCTTGATAAGGGCAGAGAAATAAAGAGCTGTGTTTGTCCCCACAAGGCAAAAGTGTTCGAGGCTTTTCCTTTTTCCCATCTCCACCAGCGTCCCTAAGGCCACAGGAGTCCACATCCCTCACCCTAGGGTCCTGAGTGAATTGTGTTTAGTATCTGTGTACGTGGCAGCACCGCCTGTCCGGAACATCGGGGCCAGACCAGGAGGTGCTCGAGCCCCATAATTATAGTGTTTTTGTCTTCTTGAGCTGCCCTTGGCCCAAGATTTGTTCTTTAACTTCATCATGTGTTACTTTTACTTTAGCTGCTCCACATTCAAGGGCAAGTTTAAGGTTCTCTTTTGACATGTAATTTGGTCTTTTCTTTTTTTCCATCTTTTAAATAACCTTTAGCTTTCCTCATGAATATAGTCTTTGATGTCAGATCACAACTGCCTGGTCTTAGATCTTTAGTGCTTAACACATCAAATCTGTCCTTGAGGTAGTCTTCATAGACTACCTTCATAGACTTCATAGACTATGAAGACTATGAAGTCTTCATAGACTTCATAGACTACCATAGACTCAGGTGGGATAAACTCAAGGTCAGACCTTGGCCCTTGCACACTTTTTCTAATTTTCTTCAGTTTCAATTTGAACTTGCATGTGAGCAATTGATGGTGTGATCCACATCAGCACCTGGTCTTGTTCTGACTTTTGATACTGAGCTTTTTCATCATCTCTTTCTACAAATGTAGTCAATTTTGTACCTGCATGTTCCATCTGGTGAATTCCATGCATATAGTCACTGTTTATCTTGGTGAAACAAATGTATTTGCAATGAAAAGCTCGCTGGTCTGACAAAATTCTATCATGTGGTATCTAGCATTGTTTCTGTCACTAAGATGATATTTTCCAACTACTGAGCCTTCTTCTTCTTTGTTTCCAATTTTTGCATTCCAGTCACCAGTAATTATCAAGGGATCTTTGTCACATGTTCCATCAATCTCAGACAGCAGAAGCTAGTAAAAATCTTCCCTTTCTTCATTTGTGGTCTTAGTGGTGGGTGTGTAAATTTGAATAATAGTAATATTTACTGGCCTTCCTTGTAGGTGTATAGATATTAATCTGTCACTGAGAGCATTGTACTTCAGGAGATCTTGGGTTTTTTGTTTGTTTTTGTTTTGTTTTGTTTTGTTTTGTTTTTTTATGATGATGAATGCATCCCTATTTCTCTTTAAGTTGTCATTCCTGGCACAGTAGACTACATGATTATCTGATTCAAAATGGCCCATACCAGTCCATTTTAGCTCACTGATGCCTAGAATATCAATGTTTGTGCATTCCATTTCCCTTTTGATGATATCTAATTTTTCTAGATTCATGCTACATACATTCCATGTTCTAGTTATTAATGGATGTTCACAGTTGTTCCTTCTTATTTTGAGCCATGTCACGTCAGCAAATGGAGGTCCCAAGGGATTTACTCCATTCCGGGTCCAGCTCTGGTCCCAAGGGCCTTACTCATCAAGATCGACCCCACTTTGAGGAGGCAGCTCTTCCCCAGTCATGTTTTGAATGCTTTCCAACCTGGGGAGCTCAATTTCCGGTACTATATTTGACAGTGCTCCTCTTCTATTCATAGGGTGTTTAATGGCTAATTGTATCAGGAGTGAGTTGTCATGTCTTTCTCCCTAATTCATCTTAGTCTGGAACCTCAGCTGAAACCTATCCATCATGGGTGGCCCTGCTGGTATCTGTAATACTGGTGGCATAGCTGGATGCCAGGACTCACACAGGGCCCATGGTGGTTTTCATTTGTTTCCTTCATTTTGGGGGGGGTTGGGTCTTCCTATGTAGGCAAGTCAAGCCTTGAGCCCTCCTGCCTCAGTCTCCCAACTTCTAGGATGACTAAAAGTGTGCACCACCACACCTGGCCTGCCCAGGGTCTTAACCATTCTGGGAAAGGGCTGGGGTGTGGCTCAGAGGCTGAGCACTTGCCTACCAAGAACAAAGCCCTGGTTTCCATCCCCAGCACTGGAAACAAAACGAAACAAAACAAAATTTAAAACTTAATCACTCTGGGAAAGCTAGGAAAGCCGTGTGTGGATAGTAGGTCCTTGGGACTGTTGTACTGCAGTGGCCGTTATGTTTAACAGCTGAGGTAAGTGAGGGGCCGAGGACTCGAGTCCCACAACAGAGCAAGCACCAGAAGTGGCTTCAATAGTCGGGCCTGGGTTACCAGGCTCCATGGCTTGTTTCTCCCTGCTTTCTCCGAGGCCCCAGCCAGGGCAGCCACACCCAGAGCCCTCACCACACCCTAAAGTTCTCACCACCCAGAAAGTTCACCACACCCTGCCTGTTCCCGGAAGGTAAACAGGGACTCTGAAGAAGGGCTGCATTGTTGTGCCTGCCCAATCTGCTTTGGCCCTGAGGCCACAGGACCACACTTTGGATTATAAATGTCACAAATCAATAAACAGTAAAGTCTGAACGAAGGCCCTCTTGAACTTCAAGTAACCTAACGGAAAGCTGGTCGGTCCCGGGGACAAATGTCCTGGAACCTGATTCCAGGAGAGAAAACTTCCTCCTGCTACCTTGAAAAGGCGTTTGCACTTGGGAGAGGTAGTGGAAGGGCTGTCATGTTCCCTGGGGCAGACAGGAAATTTGCAGAGTCACCCAGAGCGGAAGAAACTGCCCAGGCACCAGTCAAGGCCTCCTGTCATGAGAGACGGCCAAATTCCTTTCCACAGAGCAGAAAGGAATAAACTGTAGGATAGGTTTAATCATGGCAGCCGAGACACGTTGAGTGTTTCCTATGCACCCAGCACTGGCCTTGGCTTTTCCACACCTTCATGCGCAGCCAGCAGGCAGGGTGCAGTTGTTTTTGTTTTGCAGGTGAGGAAGTCACGGTCCAGAGAGGGTAAACAGCCTGCCCAGGGGCTATTCAGCCCTTGCAAGGCAGAACCAGGATCCAAGCCCAGGCCATTTAACCAGCCCCTGCCTGGAGCCCGGTATGAATGAAGGGTAGGCATTTCCTTCCGTTTTCCCTCTCCTCTCCCTGAGTTTGGAGTGAGATTTCTCATGCCAGTTCAAGTACAAAAAAGGGATCATTTTGGAGGGTGTCTTTGTCCATTCCCTCAGCTATGACAAAATATCATAAACTCGGTGGCTTATAAATAACAGAAACTTACCTCTCACGCTTCTGGAGGCTGGAAGTACAAGATGAAGGCGCCCACAGACACAGTATCTGGTGAGGCTCCTGTCTCTGGGTCTCAGATGGCACTATCTAGCAGGCCTCATAGGGTGGAAGAGGCAGGGATTTCTCTCAGGCCTCATTTTTGTTTGTGTGGCTGTTTCAGACAGGGTCTCACTAAATAACCCAGGCGGGCTTCAGATTTGTAATCCTCCCGCCTCAGCCTCTGGAGTGTTGAGATTACAGGCATGGGCCACCATGCCTGGCTCAAGTCTGGTTTATACGGTCACTAGTCCCATTCCTGAGGACTCTGCCATCAGAACCTCATCACCCTTTAAGCCCTCACCTCCTCATATCATCTCCTCAAGGGTTAAGATCTCAACATGCAGGCTTCGGAGAGACATCTATATTCAGAGCCCAGCAGTGGCAGGGATCCTTAGAGCAGCGGGGCCATGTGTAGGCTAGCAGGGAAACTGGTGCAGGTGGAGGTGTGCCCTTGGGGGAAAGTTGTTCCTCTGAGCTCCTGTCCTGCAAAGGATGTGACAGGTGTCACTAGAGAGAAAACTCCGTAGCACAAAGGGGCAGTGCAGTGAAGACTTCCTGGGTCCCCAAACCTTACAAACCTTGGGGATGCTAGATACAGTGGAGAGTCAATCTTTTTTTTTTTTTTTTTTTTTTTGGTACTGGGGGTTGAACCCCCAGCCCATTTTTTTTTTTTACTTTTTGAGACAGGGTCTTGCCAAATTACACAGACTGCCTCTGGTCTTGAACTTGCGATCCTCCTGCCTTTGCCTCCCCAGCCACTGGGATTACAGGTGTGTGCCACCACACCTGGCTCTGAAGAGTCAATCTTAACAGCAGGCTCTCCCCGCCCCCCCCCCCAAATCCAGCCTTGATGTCTCTGAGGTTCATCTGGAGTTAGCAGGTGCCATTGTGGGCCTGGGGCCTGTAGGGGTTTATGGGGTTCCTGGTCATCAATGCCCTCCAAGAAATGCATTGGGACATTCCTTGGTTATTCCCATGCACTGGATAGTTCCTTTGATTACTACTCTCTAAATACTTCAAGAATGATAGACAAAGTTTTAGGATCAAGGCTTTGCACACAAAAGGTCGGGTTCCAGTTCTCAAGGGAGGACTCAGAAAATGTAGGTTATGGGCGCCCCCTGCTGGAGAGGGAGGGAGACCCTGGAAGAAAAGGAGCCTCAATTCCAGGGCCAGAGGTCTCCCCAGGATTCTCAGAGGTTCCTTCCTTCCTCAGATGGCTCTTCTCCTGCCTGTCCTTCCAGGACTGGATGGCATGAAAGTAGTGCTGATAGTGGCAACAAGGCTTAGTGATAAAAAGGATGAACTTTAGAACCAGACTGTTAGTTGTTAGGTGCCGTCAAGTTGGGTCTGATTCATAGCAACCCTATGTACAACAGAATGACGCTCACCAACTCTGTGCCAGGCACATGATCTTTTTTATGTTTATGCAGACACTGTCTCAATCCACCTAATTGAAAGTCTTCCTTTTTTTTCTTGACCCGTCACTCTTCCAAACTTGATGTCCTTCTCTAGGATTTGGTCCCTCCTGACTACATGTCCAAAATACATAAGAGGCAGCCTGGCCTCCCTTGCTTACAAGGAACACTCTGGTTGCACTTCTTCTAGGACAGATCTGTTGGTTCTTTTGGCAGTCTGTGGTATATTCAATGTTTGTCTCCAGCATCATAATTCAAAAGCATCAATTCTTTTCCTGTCTCTCTTAGTCAACATCCAGCTTTCATAAGCATATATATGATGCAACTGAAAATATCATGGCATGAGTCAGGCGCACCTTTGTCTTCAGTGTGACAATTTTACTTTTCAACACTTTAAAGAGGACTTTTGCAACAGCTTTTCCCAGTGAAATATGTCTTTTGACTCCTTGACTGCTGCTTCCATGGGTGTTGATTGTACAACCAAGTAAAGCAAAATCCTGGACAACTTCAATCTTTTCTCCATTTATAGTGAAGTTATATACTAACCCAGATGTAAGGATTTTTATTTTTTGGTGGTGAGGTGCAATCCATACTGAAAGCTGTGTTCTTTGATCTCCATCAGTAAATGTGTCAAATCCCCGTCAGTCTCAGCAAGCATAGAACCAGACTACCCAGATTCAAACCATGGCTACCTGGATTCAATCCTGGCTCTGCCACTGCTGTGTGACTTGGGTCAGGCCATTAAGCATCTCTGTGCCTCCTCATTTGTAAGGTTATGATAATAATATTAGAGCCTACCTTCTAGTGCACCTATGAAACATAAATGAAATCACATCTCAAACATTGAATCATAAAGGAGGTAAGATGTCAAAATACTGAGAGCAGTGCTTGGCACATGGTGTATTATAAATGCTAATTATGTGTGTTGACTATTGCTATTATTAATGACATCCACATTATTCTCACTATTATTAATAAAATCTAAGACAAATCTTTTCTCTCTCAATCCTTACCCATTAACCATTCACACCTGGGTGTGTATCATACACATTTATTCTGGATACCAAAGGAAAGGAAGAAATCATTAACACTATTCCAATAAAAATCTTTCTTATAGAAGAAAGGTAGAATATGTTGCATATCAGCCAGGTATTTCCAAAATTTTCTAGATCTATCAGCTTTCTCTCTGATTGCAATTGAAAAAACAAAGGCAGTCTGAATACAGTTTGGTTTCTCTGGTAGCAATGGATAATCCCAACTGAACAGTTCATTTTCTTGGAAATTTGGAGATTATACAGATGCACACACACACACATACACACACAATCTACATATAAGCTGGGCACCATGGTACATGTGTGTAGTCCCAGCAACTCAGGAGGCTAAGGCAGGAGGATTGCTAGGTCAAGGCCAGAGGCAGCCTTGGTAACTTAGCAAGACCTTTTCTCAAAAAAAAAAAAAAAAAGGGCTGAAGTCTCACCTGGGGAGTTCCAGAGAGACACAGCAAGAAGAGCGTGGGATGGAATACCTGCTAGCACTTGCCTACTGGCATTGCTCAAGGACACTGGTTAGTGGTCTGAGTCAGGAAGGCTCTTTGCTGAAGGACCTCCTGACTGACGAGAGTATTTTCAAAAACAGCCATTGTTGTTGTTGTTAGGTGCTGTCTAGTCGGGTCCAACTCATAGGGACCCTCATAGCCAGGTGGAAAGTAATTTTGGTCAGTCACCCCATGGTAGTTTTTTTTTTTTTTTTAATCACGATGGTATTGCTATGGTTTGGATAAGTGTACCCTAGAGGTCCATAAGCTTGCAACCATACCACCCTGGCATCAGATCTCAGAAGTTAAGCAGGGTCAGGCCTGATAAGTGCTTAGATGGGAGACTGCCTGGGAATACCGGTTGCTGTAGGATTGGGAGAAGGACCTGATAGCCAAATCCTGAAACAATCAGCCATCAAAAACCTTATGAATAGCAGAGAAGCACTGACAATAGTGCCAGGCATGCCACCATGTCAGGTAGTGTTTCATTCTATTGTACTTTGGGTCACTGTGAGTCAGACCTGACTCGACTGCACCTAACAACAAGAAGTCCATTTGTTAAAAGCTTGATCCTCAGAAAATGGCAGTAGTGGGAGGTGGTAGGAAATTTCAGAGGTGAGCCTAGTGGGATGTTTTTAGGTCTGTGGGGGTGTGCCTTTGAAGTGGACTGGGGGTCCCCACTCTCTTCTACTTTCTCTTTTTTTTGCTTCCGCATTCTGAAAAAAGAGTTGTGCTTTGTCACAAAAGCAATGGGATCAACCAACCATGGACTAGAACCTCTAAAACTGTGAGCCAAAATAAACCTTTCCTCTCTACAACTTGTTACCTTGGGTATTTGCTATCATAACACAAAGCTGACTGGCATCGCTATCAATACCCAGGCTCTGTAGCTAGAGCATTTCCCCTCCAAAGTTCCATCTGTATGTCGGCCTTGTGAAGTAAGCGGGATTATTCGACAGGTCAGAAAGCTGCACCTCAAAAAGCTGAATGACCTGCTGGTGAGAAGTAGAGCCAGGATCCAAACCAGGTAGGTTGGCTCAGCATTGCCCCATGGCTACTGGGGAAAGCGGGAATGACAAAGCCAGAGAGAAGAAAGTCTACCTGTCAGTTACAGGCGCCCTGGCTGCTAGAGCTAAGTCTGGAGTTGGTAATTGTTCCAAGAACAGAAGTCTGTTGGCCTCTCACAGAAAGTCTAAGCTGGAGTTCCTAATGACCAGCAACTCAGGAACCTACGCTCCTTCCATCTACAGTTCCACCCGTTGCAGCCGCAACACCCTCTGTTCAAGCTGGCAGCAGCAGCATGGAAGAGGAGAGGTTTTAGGGATCAGACGTGAACATGGCACACGTGGCCTCTCATCACCCTATGGCCAGAACTCTGTAACTTGGCTAATGCTTTCTAGTGGATGTAACTTCAAGGGAGGCTGCAAAATATAGTGCATCTCTGAGCCCAGAAAAAAGAATCAATGAGTTTTGGTGAAACTGGGCAGTCTATGCCACAACCCATGTGCTGTAATCAGGAGCGTGAGATTCCAGGGCCAAGTCAAAGCACAGGTTAGACCCGCTGCTGGGACAATAGCCTTGTAGACAAGCCTTCAGGAAATCAAATCTCAGAGCTCCATCTCCAGTTGCAAACATTCCCAGAGCCCTTATGTAGTGAGGATTGATTACTTTATCCCCTTCCCTGGAGAATATGCACACACATGCACGCATCTCAGACATAGCAAAGAGGTACCCATAATAATGGAAACAATAATTGCCATGAGTTGATTATCTACTTTGTTCAGACCAGAGTTTGGATCTCAGCTCTGCAGCTTATTAAGTATTTAGCCTTGATCATGTTACATAAACTTCTGTGAGTCCTATTCTCCATGGCGTGATAATTTCTACTTTCATGGAATTTTCTGTAAACTGAATGCAGTAATGTACATAAATTGAGTGACCTATTAAGATAGATTCATGGGGGAGCAGAGTCAAGATGGCGGACAGATAACACACACCTTCTGTTCCGGAGCAATAAGAAGCCTCCATTAGGGGTTTAAAAATCAAATTGAATAAATAGAAACAGAGATAATTTAGTTTGAGAGATAAAGAATGAAACTAGGCGTACACTGAAATTAAGGATTAGGCTTCAGAGGAGCTACACAGTGGCCAGCAGCGGGACCACCGCCATTTCGCCATAACACAGGGAGCGGACAGAATCCCAGAGACCTGGAGGGGATTTCGCGCACACGCACCCACGGGCCTGGACCCAACACGGAGTGCAACCTTGCCACCACACTCTCACCACGCCTGCGGGACACAGTCTGCAGTTCCTAGGTGAGTCACCGTGAGGGGGCACATAAACACCCTCCATAGAGGCCGCGGAGCGAACGGGGGGGGGGGGGGGAAGCCGGTGCCAGTGATCCGTGTCTAGAGCTGAGGCGCGGCTCCCCTTCCTTCTGTTGCTGCGGGTCAGGCCTACGATCTCGAACTCCACAGAAATTTGGGCACATATATATCCGGATCCCAGACACATCAGAGGTGAGCCCAAATCACCCCACTGTGCTGTGGAAAGAGCTGGGGCTTATGGAGGCGGCTAAGTCGCGCTCGGCTGGGGAGCTCCTTTTTGCCCGTGCAGCTCGCCCCTGGAGGAGAAGTTCCGAGGGCGACCACAACACACAACAAGGTTGTGGGGAGGAAATCTCTGATTTGGGGAATTGGCACCCGATCTCCGTGGGACAGGAAGATCTTCAGGGAAGACCCCACAGGTTTCACTGCCTCTCGAACAGTACAGTAGTCGTGGAGTGTTTCATGGAACAGTCTCTTTGGGCACTCGGGGCCCCAATTAATCCAGATTGTTATGAAGAACTTGGCTATATGGACCCAATGAGACCGATGGTTACCACAGACTGTGTGAAAATACTGCCACCCTGAGCTCTATTGGGAACATTGCACCCTGCATTATCAAATCCACCTGGTAGAACTGGGTGTAATAGTTCAGACTCCATCCTCAAGATAATATGTTTTTACTGTTAACAGGGTCTTGAGCCTGCTTCCTTAGTGGAAGCTGGACTGAACACTCTGTGGCCCCAACCAATACATTTTTTGCTTTTTGAGATAGGCTCTTGTTGGGCTGCATAGATTTTGGGCTTGAGACCCTCCTGCCCCCATCCCACAAGTCACAGGGATTCCAGGCGTCCTTCACTGCACCTGACTGCAAGAATTGTTATATGTATGGGGGAGAGTCTATGCGTGAGGTCTGGAATTTTATATTTTATTCTATTTTTTTCTTTTCTTTGTACTTTACTTTTTAAAAATTTTTTATCTTAATTTTATTGGTACTATAATTTTTTTTTCTTTTCTTTTCTTCTTCTTCTTTTCTTTCCTTCTATGGGGGTGTGAATTCAGGGCTCTGCACCTGCTTATCTGGTAGGTGCTGGATTGCCACGCTGCACCCCAGGACCCCATTTTTTTTTTTTTTTTTTTTTTTTTTTTTTTTTTTTTTTTTTTTTTTTTTTTTTTTTTTTTTTTTTTTTTTTTTTTTTTTTTTTTTTTTTTTTTTTTTTTTTTTTTTTTTTTTTTTTTTTTTTTTTTTT
>VMDO01040585.1:0-11816 GCA_007922755.1 Pedetes capensis | reverse complement strand
AGAAATGCCTTTTATTATAAGGCAGTTTACTATAAACAAGAATGCTTCATTCCCAATGAAGGACGATTTTTCATGAAGAAATATTTCAAGTAGGATATTATGTATGCTCTCATCATATTTTAGTAGTTAAAGAACTCATTAAGTATTAGTTCACCCCCACTTTTGCAGGTTATTTTTTTACTTTTTATAGATGAAAAGCAAAATTACATAAACAAATCTTGAAAACTATGCTTTAAGATTGATGAGCTTTCTTTCTACAGAAAGAAAATTCTATTAAGCATATTTAATTTTTGCAATAATCATTTTGAATCTTTGATTTAACAGAATAGGGTCAACTTGTAGTGACTTTATTACTACCCGAGACAATTGCCTCAAATTAAGGCAGCATTATTTTTCGTTTGAATATGTACAATTAGTGTTCTTTAGAGATTTTTGTGGTTTAAGGGTTGTAATTTTTTTCCTGTGTCTACCAAATATATCTTCCCTCCAAAGAGGAAGACGAGATTAAGCTTTCACTTCATTAATAATTACCAACATAGAAATCTGGACAAAAAGTAACTATATTTCTATTTTCTAAAAGTGTTAGATCACTAGCAGTTATTATATTAATTTTCTAATGAAATCTTCTGAAGCCTCTTAAATTAACATAGATAACTGCAATGCAATTAATCTGAAGACACACTGGCAGACCTTTGTAAACTTAATCAGAATGGATTATAAGGGACTTGTACTGAACAGAGACCCTTTCATGTGAGACAAAACTGATGAATTTTTCACTTTGTTGGATCTGCAAAACTATAGAAAAAAAGTGTGTTGCTGTTATAACTTTGCCGAGTTTCTTTCTCTGTAAAAATCTGTTTTCTCTTTTGAATTTTTCCCCCTTGTGGCACAAAGTGAAGCTAGTGAGATGAACAGAATTGAAATGGCTAGTGTAATATGGCATTTCTAGAACTGGCATTTTTTCCATATAAAATTCTTTGGTATGTAACCTGGAAGATGCTGCCAAATTGGAGTTTTATGAAAGATACTTTTTAACTGAGATGTCAAAAGAACTGGGTATTTGTTGACTCAGTTAAGCAGTCTGTCAATTTAGTAAAAAATATCAAACCAACTACGTGAGAAAAACTGTCTAGCTGCTAGTACTGTTCCTAATATGGTTCTGTAATTTATGTTTCTTTATATTGGGTGAAAATGGAAATACTCTTTAACTCCAAAAAGAAAAGGCAGTAATTCAAATAACTGGGTAGTAAGAGCTGTAGCTTTTATAGAAAGGAAGGTTAGCTAAATGGAGGGTTAAGATAAAAAGTCCTAAGAGTATTTCTGTTTATTTTCCGGTAAATACTTATAACAGCCCAGTCCTATAGAACTATGGGTGACTCAAAATTGAATTAAAAGCTGGACAGGCAGGCCTTATTTGATAACCCAAAAATTAATGTAGTCTGAGGACTGTTTTTATAATGTTATGGATCTTTAATAGTGCAATTCATAAACACCGATATGCCTATAGAAAATGGACATCTCACACAAATCTCTGTTTGTTCCTTTACCTATAAAAATAGTGCAAATAGTATCTACTTTATAGGGTTATTGAATTAGAGTGGGAAGAAATAATTTTTAGCCTTATGTCATTGGTAGATTTTGTGCATGCATAAAACAAAGTAGTATATTGAAGTGGTTGTCCAGACAATCTGGGTAGAAAACTAACTTTACTCTTAGTTATTTAATAATTTTAAAAAATGTTTGTTTTGACTTGAGCCAGCTTTATATTTAGCTTTCTTTTTCATATATATTCTATCAAAAATAAATTTTTGCTCTTATATAAACAGTTCCAAAGCTGCAAAGTGCTTGTTTATCCTGTTTACTACTTAAAGCTCTTAGTCCTTGTAGGACTTGGTAGATCTCATCATAGCCTGAGAAAAGTATATTAAATATTTTCTTTATAAAATGAAGGCAATAACCTCCTCCTCATAGAACTGTAATGAGGATAAAGTAGTATAATATATGTGAATATGCTTTACAGATGTTACACAAATGTTAATTACTTTTCCTCCTATTTATGCTGGCTTTTGTACATGGAGAGACATTATCATGAGAACTTGCCCTTTGAAAGAAGTTTTCCCGTGGTGGGCTGAGTTTGCTCTCAGCCAGACATACTCACCTGGTTTCACTTGGAAAAATTAGGCTTTTGCCATTTGGCTCACTAGGGTAATGGTTACAATTTTTGTTATTGAAAAGAAATGATGCTAATTGGGCCCACTCGGAGATAAGGCTTGTCTCCTTGTTCTTATTAATGCCATGATATAGACAACAGAGCTAACCAGCACAATATAAATGACCAAGCTACTAACATCCCATTACATGATTTTCCCATACTCTCTGCCTTCTCACATTCATATTTTAACTACATTGATAAATAGGAATATATTTATGTTCTTAAAGATTTTTTATATTCTAAGAGAACTGAGGGCTGGGATTTAGCTCAGTTGGTAGAGCGCTGCGCTGTAGTCTCTGAGGTCCCGAGTTCAATTCCCAGCACCACAAAAATGGGAGAAGGGCCTGGCATTCCACTCCCAAGGCAATTCTGAAACAGCCATTGAAAACCTTATGGGGGTTGCTATGAGTCAGATACTCACTCAATGGCACCTAACAACAACAACCAGAGAACTGATGGTCAATTTTGCCATACAGAAAGGTATTTGCAAATGTGCTTAAAAACTTAACAAAATGTGTAGTATGAGCAACTTGGCAGTGTTTAGATATATATGTACCTCCCAAGTTTTACCCAGCTGGAAGGAAGAAGCCCTAATGAATTTTCATGCTTCTTGGAGAGCTAATGACAATATTTGCTGGTATAGGGATTCTTTCAGGAACTCTCTACGAGAAAATGCTTCTCTTGAACTGGTGAAATTTGAAGAACAACTTCAAACAGCAATACTGTTGTCAAAAGAAACAGAGAGGCAGTATCTGAGGTCATTTCTTACAATATCTAAAATTAATTTACAGTAAAATACCTAGCTAACTAGGGACTAATTTCTTTTAAGAATTTCTGAACTGGAAAATGAGCTCACCAGTTTCCTGCTTCAAATTTCTCTTTGTAGAACTGATCAAGCGGAAGGATGGGTATTATCTGAAATGTAGATCTGGGAAAAAGAATATTAACAATAATGGCATTTCTTCATGGTGCTCATTTAGAAATATGAGTGTAACAAGAGTGTGTGGATAGAAGATGCCTTCACTTATAACTCGTCTGTCCTCAGTGGGGTCATCAGAAGGTCAGGTGTTGTGTCACGTTGGGCCATTTAGCAAAAACTAAAGCCTTCTCTCCAACCTCTAGGCCTTCTTTTATTTTTTTTTTTTGGAGATTGGTTTCCCCTTGGCAACAGTCCAAAGTGCTAATTCCATGGGTGGAAGGTCTTTAAAATGGAAAATAAAAATCTATTTGGAGTACCAGTGGCTGATTAATTTGCCACTAGAAGTAGGTGGGGGACAAGAAAAGATGCCATTTTTCCCCAAAGAAAAAAGGAGCAATTGGGCACCTAGGTTGCAGACTGCTTGCAAATAAATATATGTTTTAAAGAATTTGAAAGAGACAAAGAATATATATAGATCATCCAATGGGCTATGTCTTTAAGTTTATGATTTGTGATTTATTTTTCCAACATGAAATAAGTTTTGCTATGTTTATCACCATGTCATTTTTTGACTCATATTACAAACACAGAAAACATTTATTCTTTTTTGTTTTTTCTTTCCGAATTCCTACAAAGATGTGCTATGTGCAGGAATATGTAACCTTCCACACACTAAGGGTGCATGATACATCATTAAAGCAAATGAAAATTTTGGCAAAGAAATGTCATGACCCAATGTTTTGGGATCACCACAAGTTCTTGTCACTGTGTTGATTTGAAATGAATGAATCCAGCACTGATGAAAAATGTAGTTTAGTCAAATTCTGAGCCAACAGATAATTTCATATGACTATGGTGGTAGGAAAAGAGAATGATATGACTAATTTTGATCTTATTTATTTATTTTTGCAGTTTTGGTTGGTTGTCAATGATGCTTAGACAAATGGTGCTATAAGAGGTAAATGGTAGGATGCTGAAAGAAATGAAAGGGCCCTTAGACACCATCTAATTTAGCCTTCTTATTTGATGGATACAAAAATGAGACCTAATAAAGACGATAACACATTATAGACACAGAGGTTGTCAGTATATAGTTTCCAAGACTTGTGGCTCCTTCTACTATATTATGGACATGTATATAGGTTAACTCTGTCCTATCTTCAGTCACCTTTTATCTTGACTCTTTACTGGTCAGTTTGCATGCTTGCATTGTTTATAAACAAAAGGAATTTGAATAATTTGTAGCTCAAAATAATGATTTTTTTTCTCATATGAATGCAGTCTTGTTTTACAGAATCAGAGGATGTTAGAGTTGGAAAAGGTTTAATTCTACCGGGGTGGAAATCTATTTTTCAGTATACTTGTCAAGAAGTCCTTTAGTATCTGCTTGTACTCCTACTATTAGCTCATTTTCATATTGTGAATAATCTTGAAGCCTTCTCTTTAACATAACTAACAATTAGAATTAGTCTGTTCTTATATAATTGACTTTTATTTGGTCATTAGTAGAAAACTTCCATTTTCTAGTCCCTTTTCATATTATTACTTCTAGGCTAGCCTTTTAGATTTTTTAATCTTGCTTTATCGCTTTGATTAGCATCATGCACTGAGTTGACCAGCAATCCATTAATACCTTTATTTAAATTAACTATACATATTGAAACAGGCAGGGAATTTCTTACAGATTGACATGGAATCATTAACTCATATTCATTGCATGTGCTTATTTAACAATGCACACCCTTATCTAATGATACCATCACAGAACTTATGTGTTCTATCTCAATCATAAAGATAATGTGGAAAAAAAATGACGTACCTGCTAAAGTAAAGCTGCATTGTCACTACAGTATCCTCCCATTAATTCAGTAATTTATTGAGTCTTTGCTAAACAAGGACAGGTTGTAGAGATAACTGTCACCCCTAAAATAAAGTCTTATTTTTTTAAAGAATATAATATAGTTAATTGAAATATATACTAATGTTTAAAAAGAAATACATATAATACTTTGACGGGTCAAGGGAAGGAATGATTATTTCTACTTTCCAGCGAGAAAGGGAATGATTTCTAATATAAAGACCCTTCAGAAAGAGAGATTTACTTATCGCAGTCTGGAGATTGTCTACCAGAGAAACCATGCTAAATCTTGATGATCACTTCAATCTGAATTAGAAAGCATAAAACATTAGATGCACTTTTCTTTCAGAAGAATCATTTTTTGGATATTTTATACTTTAGCTTAGGATAAATCAATTGCCAGGCTTGCTACCTATGAACCTAGGACAGTTATTCTGTTCTCTGTCCAAAAATACAATAAATTTTCTCATTTAACTTGGGACAACTAGCTACTTTAGGACTTTTCCATTCCATTATCATCAGGTAGCATTTCCTTTTCTTTATTGGTCATTTACATCATAAGAAATCACTTTAATGAAACTCTACATTTCTAATTTCCTCTCAGAAATCTACTGCTTCTCACAGAGGGTTCTGCCCTTGTGTTGTTCTGAACATTTTAAACACTTTCGAACCAACAGAACAGAACAATTTAAAAACACAGCTACACCCTGTTTTCCTCAAACATGCATAAAATTTTTACAAATTAAGCCAGTGCCTGCATGGTGCTAAAACATCTGCTCAATTCTGTCCTACTTGTCTTTTTGTTATCTAGATGTAGTGACCATATGCCTTGAATTTTCCTGGATATTTGTCATTTCAAATACTTTGTCCTATTGTCCCTATAATCACACTGCTATCTACCAGAGCATAGGAGAAGGATGTGGCAGTCCACTTCCAAAAACAATCCCGAAACAGTCATTGAAAACCCTGTGAGGGTCACTTTGAGTCAGACCCAACTTGGTGGCACCAAACAACATCTATAGGAGCATGTGTCCTTATTTGAGTGTGGAAATATCTGCTGACTTTACAGGAACAAACTCTTTGAGGACTGATGGAATTATGCAGCATTATTGTTGTTAGGTTCCGTGGAGTCTAGTCCAACTCATAACAACCTTCATGAGGTTTTTAATGGGTGACTGCTTCAAGATTGTTTCTGAGAGTAGACTGCTACATTCTTCTCCCATTTTTGCAGTGCTGGTTTCTGATATGTTTCTCATTCCTTTCATGCTTCTTTCCTAATATAACACAAGGTTTGAGGACTCTTGAGCAAACCAAAAGCTTAAAAAAAGTTATCTTGGTTCACCTCTCGCATATGAGTGAGAAAATGTGGTGTTTCTCTTTCTGAGCTTGTGTTCATTCACTTAAAATAATTTTCTCTAATTCCATCCATTTTGCTGCGAATGGCCTTATTTCATTTTTTTTGATTGCTGAGTAGTATTCCGTTGTGTATATGTACCATAGTTTTTTATCCATTCTTCTGTTGAAGGGCACTTTGGTTGATTCCATATCCTTGCTATTGTGAAAAGTGCTTCATTGAACATGGAGATGAAGGTGTCTCTGTGGTATGATGACACATCTCCCTTTGGGTAAATTCCCAACAGTGTTATAGCTGGGTCAAACAGTAGATCTATTTTCAGTTTTTTAAGATACCTCCATATTGATTTCCATAGTGGTTGGTCCAATTTACAGCTCCACCAGCATTGTAAGAGTGTTCCCTTTTCTAGAAGGAAAAAACCTATACAAAGTTAGGATCATATTAAAAGGAAAATAAACCTAAGAATGGTGTTATTATAGATGGTCTAGAAAATGCATGTAATAGTTCTGACAAGGTAAAAAGATAGTTCACTGCAGGAGAAGTTTCTATCTTAAACAGAACTGGAACCCAAAGATATATAGAAAAAAACTACCATAAAAAGACAAGTAAATGGTCAAGAAGTCTTTGATGGGGGGTGGTATGGGGGGGAAGCATACAAGAGGGTAAGCGGGAACCTATATGAATAATGTACAACAAAATGCATATATGGACATTTCACAATGAAAAGCATGTCAGAATGAATCATATTAAGGTGCACATTAAAAAGTTCCAGTAAAAAAGTTAAGACACAATAACACACAATCTAGCCATCTTTGCTTCCATGGAGAACTTTGATCGAACTTCTTCTAGGACAGATCTGTTGGTTCTTTTGGAAGTCAATATTCATCTCCAGCACCTTAACTCAAAAGCATAACTTAAAGCTCATTGGGTTCATTATGAGCTATAAGATGTAAACGAGGATACATATTTTTAAAAATCTATTGAAAAAGACAATGGCAAAGGCAAACTCACCTTCTGTTTCTTCAGGCTTCACAAAGACAGGACAGTATATTGGAACACATAAAATTATTAATTATTGAATGTGTACTCTCCATGTAAGAAATAGTCACTCATCGTCTTTGAGTCACAGTGTCTTAAGTGAGGATGACAACAGCACCTATACCTTAAAGGTGCTTCAAAAGTTAAATAAAATAATTGTAAATTGTTGTTGTTGTTAGGTGCATCTAGTTGGTGTCCAACTCACAGCGACCATATGTACAACAGGAGAAACGCTACTGTCAGTGCTTCTCTTCTATTCATAGGGTTTTCAATGGCTGATTGATTTTTTGGGAGTGTGTTGCTGGGTCCTTCTCCTAAAATTGTAAATTGTTTAGCCACAAATGTGCTACATGATAAGTATTCTATGAATATTAGCACCTAGTACCATTATAACCAGGAAAAATATTTTTATGTAATCCCATACAATAATAACATAATCCTTTGAAGCAGGAAGTGGTTAGGAGTTGAGTTACACTTGTTGTTAGGTGCTGTTGAGTTGTTTCATTCATAGCAATCCTATGTACAACAGAATAAAACAGTCCCCAACACTATGCTATGCACATATTCTTTTTATAGTTAAGCCCATTGTTGCAGACACTGTGTCAATCCATCTAGTTGAGAGTTTTCCTTTTTTGTTGAAAAGCCACCCTCCCAAACATGATGTCCTTCTCCAGGGATTGGTTCAATTTGACAACATACCCAAAATATATAACACACAATCTAGCCATCCTTGCTTCCATGAAGAACTTTGGGTGCACTTCTTCTAGGACAGATCTGTTGGTTCTTTTGGAAGTCAATATTCATCTCCAGCACCATAAATCAAAAGCATCGATTCTTCTCCTATCTCCCTTATTCATTGTCCAGATTTCACAAGCATATGACACAACTGAAAATACAATATATAACATTGGTGAAAGGACAACAGAATAATAATCATAAAAATGATGAAATCCTGTCATTTGCAACAACATGGATAGAACTGGAGGACACTCTATTAATTGAAATATACTAGTGTAGAAAGACAAATACTGCGTTATCTAAAAACCTGGATCTCATGGAAGTTGAGTAGAATGGTGGTTGGCCAGATGGAGAAGGTTTTGTAAAATGGTAAAATGTTACAGTTAGATAGAAGGAATAAATTCTAGCATTCTGTTGTAGAATAGGGAAATTATAGACAGCAATAATATACTGTATTACAGAGCTATAATAAAATATATTGGATATTTTCTGCATAAGGAAATGGAATAGACATGTTTATCCTGATTTGAACATTATACACAATGTATACATGTAGTGAAACATCACATAGCACCCTATAAATATTTACAATTTTTAAAAAACAGTGAGATAAGAGATGGCAAAGAAGGTAGGAAGCACATTTGGTGAATATAGTATTATGAAAAGCAATAGAACAAAGTGATTCAGGAAGAATGGAGTTAAGTAACATGCAAACGACACTGGGTATGGTGGCACATACCTGTAATCCCAGTGACTTGGCAGGTGGACACAGGAGGATCTCAAGTTCGAGATTAGAGACAGTATGCATAATTTAGCAAGACCTTGTGTCAACAAATGAAAACCAAACCAAAACAAAACAAAGTAACATAAGAACAGTAAGCTATCCATTGGCTTTTATGGCAAAGTCTTAGAGAACTTGTCAAAATCACTTTCTTTAGAGAAATGATACTGGGAGCCAAATTTGAGAAGTTCAAAGAGTGAATGAAAGAATATAGAAACAAATATGTGTCCCTAAAAAATGACAAGAGGAAGAGGCCATAGAGAAAGTACATCTTCAACAGTGAATTAAGAAAAGGAAAATATAAATTAAGTTGATTGGTAGGAAAAATGGGGGAAGACACCAACAGACAAATTTGCTTATCATGTGAAAATTGAAATTTTATGTATTATAATGAATCATTCCATGTAGTAATTTGGTACACTGCCAATGAAAAGTAATATTAGCTTTTCTTTGTTGTTATTCCAGTTAGTCTCTTAAAGATATGTGTAGGTGTTATAATGTGATTCAAAGGTTGAAATGATCAGCCATCTTATCTCACTCTTGCTTAGTACTCCCATGAATACCTTACATTCTTTCTTTAAGTTTTTAAAAAATTTTTTCCTGTATGAAAAGATTTATTTAATATTATGAACTTTGGCATCTGTGAACTGTAGTTGGAGTCTTTAGAAGGTTGGTTATTCTCCTGGATGAAAAAAGTTATGGTATCTGTACATATTGTCATTTATTATTTGGCAATTTCTAGGCCAATGTACTTCACATCAATTACTTCAGTTAACCAGTTAACCCTTAGAACACCTTATGGGAAGGCAGCATTATTACCTCCCTTTTACATGTAAGAAAACAAAGACACAGAGAGGAAAAATAACTTATCCAAGGTCACAGAGCTATAAGGCAGCAATAATTGGATTTTGAACTCATTTTGGCCCTAGATTCCATTTTACTCTCCTATATTTCTTTGTATGAGAATGTTAATCACTGGTAAGTTTTAACTGACACACAAATACTTGATAACCATATTTTGTTTGGTTTTGTTTTGCTTTTGAGACAAATTTGCTTTTGAGACAGATTCTTGTTATGCAGTCCAAGATGACCTCAAAGTTTCAATCCTCCTATCTTAGCCTCCCAAGTGGTGGTATTACAGACATGTGCCATCACATCTGGGTATAGCTATATATTGAATGGATGGGAGAGATTGAATGGATTAACATGGATATAGGCTAAGTCCGTAGGGAAATTTGACAACATTTATATCGTTATGAAGAAGAAATCTAGCTCATTATCCATTATACTTAATGTTACTGATCAGGCCAGGTCAAAGAACTCACTTTTGAATCAATAATATCATTTTTGCAGTTACTCTTCTCATTGCTTAAACTATACAATGGGAATTTCCTAAAAAACTTGAAGAAGGAATAATTTCAGATTAATCCAATATCTAACTCAACATAAATATTTTGCATCTCAAATTATTCTGCATAATAGTTCAATCTAAATTTATTGCTAATGATGCCAGAAGATTGGGAGAAGAAAAAGGAACAAAGAGTAAGATAGTTGTAATATAACCATTGTCAAGGCAGATGGGTTAGAAAGGAATCTCGGAACAAAACATTTGACTTTCTGGACTAATACATGAAATCGTTGTTTGTAAGAACTGATACATATTGCATAATTTGAGCTTTCCCTTATGTTGTGGTGTGTGTGTGTGTGTGTGTGTGTGTGTGTGTGTGTGTGTGTGTGTGTGTGTGTGTCTGTCTGTCTGTCTGTCTGTCTGTCCATCTATATTAGGTTTTCTGTTCTGGCAGTGAATATTATTCTGATGATTTTGGTTATTTCTACATTTTGTTTTTATTCTATAGTGGATTGAATTAGCACTAATCTCTACTTCATATGGCCTATGTATAGACACAGGGATCTTTCCATTTGCAAAAGGAAGTTACCATATTGAAACAGAATTTCCAGAAGAGTTCTCTTAGTTTTTGAGAAGAAAGCCTAAAAATAACACAGTTAGAGTCATGATCATGAGGGAGTCAAGTTTAGTGAACTTTATTTGGGTACCATATGAGATTTTCTCAACCAAGGGACCCATAGGCATTTGTCCATCTATCTATGAATCTACCTATGTACTTATGTATGCTTTTCTATCTGTCTGTCTGTTCTCTCTCTCTGTATTTCCATGCCTTATCTAACAACCTATCAATAATTTACCAATGGATTCTCATCTTTAAAACAAGGGAACACAGTAATCTGAAAATTGGTACTGCATCCCTCTTATTTTATCAACAAAAGCAGGTAGACTTTATTTCATCATATCAATAAGAGTTTCAGAGTTGTATTTGACTTACACATTTTTCTGCCTCTTTTCCAAAGGTAGGTCAGATGATAGTCTATTGTATCAATGTTTATTCAAAAGAAATGGTCAATTTCACTTCCACTGCAAAGGAAAATTGAATTATCTCTTTGCTTGTTGATTATGCTTTAAAAAAATCTAGCAGGAAAATATTTCTTTTTATTGAATTTGTTTTTTGTATCACTAAATATTTTTAAATGATTGACCATTAGCCTATGTATGTACATTTTGAAATATTGGCCTTTTGAGAGATTCCCAAGCTTCAAAATTAATCATTCTATTCTTCTCTGAATTTGCAGCCCTATGCATACTGTATGTAAGTTCAGTGGCTTCAGATCTGAAACTTGATTTTTCTCAGTATAGCTGCATTAGCATTCAGCTGTGAGTATGTAAGATAATAGTATTAAAAGCAACCTTCCATTCTGTTGTCATGGATGCAGCACAACCCAATACTGATGACACTTTACCACTAGTCTTTGTATAGTCTCACTTTTATCTATCAATTTTAATTTTATCACATGTGAAATTCAACCTCTATAATAATAATCTTGCTATTTATTTGATATTTC
>VMDO01040584.1:0-11808 GCA_007922755.1 Pedetes capensis | reverse complement strand
CTTTTTTTTAACTTTTTGAGACAGGGTCTCGCTAAATTACATGGACTGCCTCTGGTCTCGAACTTGCGACCCTCCTGCCTCCGCCTCCAGAGCTGCTGGGATTACAGGCGTGCGCCACGACGCCCAGCTCCTTTCCTTTCTTTTTCTTTTCTTTTCTTTTCCAGTTCTCTTGAGACAAGGTCTCCCCATGTAGCCTAGTTTGGCTTCATACTCTAGATCCGCCTGCCTCCGCCTCCCCTGCCCTGGGATCATAGGTGGGCACCGCGGCGCCTGCCGAGCCTGAGTCTTAAGCTCTCTCATTTGGTTTTGGGGGAACCTGACTCGGAGTGGGGAGCTGAGCTCCTGAGGTCTCTGGTAGTCTGGGATGGGAGACCTCAGGCCAGCCTGCTCTGTGGGTCCCAGTGCAGCTCTCTTCTTGCCCCAAGGGGTAATTGGCCGAGGTTCTGAGCAGCTTCTCTTGTGCCTCCCCCCAAAACTCTAGGGCTTCCTCTTTCCTCCTTCACATGCGCTCCCCAAGTCAGTGGAGGAGGCTGAGCGGGCTGCAGGCTCCTTGTGCAAAGTCCAAAGTCAAGAGGCTCGGCCCCACTCTCCACAGTCCCGTGGTCCCGTGGCCCCGTGGGTGGGCCTGGCCTTCTTAGGCAGGGGCATCTTGGTGGCACCTTCTCAGACCTGTCCCCGTGATAGGGCCCCTGCGCCTCCCTGATCACGGGTGGCCATTGTTCTCCTAGAGGGTCATTGGGCTGCCCTTGGCGGTCTGCGGCCCTTGCTAAGGGAGTGGCTTGCGACGGTCAGTCCCTGAGGTTTGCACCCGTTAGCCGGGCGTCCCCAGTGAAAGAGCCCTGACGGGTGAGCGCCGCGGCGTGCCCCCATGCTGCACAACGCCCCATTGTGTGGAGCCCACCAGGCGGTTCGTTAACCGCCTCGGCCGGGCGGCCTGGCGCCCAGACGGAGGCCGGGAGGCTCTGAGCCTCGGGGCCCCTCCGCAGTGCCGGACAAAGGCCCCTTCTCTGTGCCCTCCTGCTGCCCTGGGAGGGGCCGGGGGTGATGCCCACCTCACGGGCTCAGAGTTGGTGCTGGGGGCAGGGCGAGGTGGCCCTGGCCAGCCTCCAACCCGGCCCGAGGCAGCCCCCAGAGCCAGGCTTGGGGTCAAGAGGAGGCTCTGACGCCCCCACCACGGGGCACAGGCCTTGTCCTTGCTTGCCATCCCGGCCCCAGGGCATGTGTGGCTGTGTCCCGGGACGCCTTCCACAGCCCCAGCACAGGGCACAGGAGGATGGTGATGCCCAGGTGCCAGCGTCTAAGTCACCAGCGGGGGGAGAAAGGCAGAGCCCTGCCCTGTGCGCACGGCATCGGTGGGGCAGGCCTGGGAAGCAGAGGACCCTTCCCCTGTCTGGGGGCCTTGGGGGCAAATCCCCGCCACGTCCGTGCCTCAGTTTCCCCCTCTGCAGAACTGTGGTCTCTAAGGCAGCTTCAGTCTCCATCCGGGCAGGCATCCGGAAGGACAATTGACACAGAGGCACAGCTGGTGTCGGCCTGTGGCTGGGGGCCCCTGAGCTGCGTGAGGGTGTGGGGTTTCTGGTGAGAGTCCCCATGGACCTGCTCCTTGCCCCTGGCTCTTTGCAGATCTACTGAGGGTGCCATGTCCCACCGGTCCTGGCCTAGTCCAGGTGGCCTTCTTTTCTTTTTTAGAAATTGCTGGGCCTGTTCTGTCGACCGAAACACTCCCCGCTAGAGACCCTGAGAGCCCACTCCATAGCGAGGAGGGCTTTGTGAAAGCGTGCTTAGGAAGCACGGAGGTCCAATGAGGTCGGGGACCAGTGCACTTCTCAGCCCCAGAGGAGACCAGCAGGGCCGGTACACATGGCCACCATGTGGCCCCTCCCCGTGGACAAGCCCGGGACACAGTGCCCAGCAGCGCTCAAGCCAGCTGTGCCCATACGGGACGCAAAATATCACCTCCTTGTCCACAGAGGAGGGAAAAGGCCAAGAGGATCAGTGGCCTCCACGCTACGCCCTCAGGCCTATGAGCAGCTTTGGGGATGCCTCGAGGCTGCATCCTCCCGAGAGCCCCGCTCCTCCCTGTGTCCTCCTGGCCTGTCCG
This sequence comes from Pedetes capensis, assembly GCA_007922755.1. NCBI lineage: Eukaryota > Metazoa > Chordata > Mammalia > Rodentia > Pedetidae > Pedetes > Pedetes capensis. The sequence goes on along the minus strand of VMDO01040584.1, from coordinate 9,707 downwards.
GGCCTGTCCCATCTCAGTTGGCTCCCAGGGGCTCCTTGGGCCCCTCCCCCACCCTTCTCTTCCCTCCCACTCTCCTCTTCTGCCAGTAACAAGCGCCACACCCATGCCTGGGGGACGCTGTTGGGCCTCCGGCATTCCTGCCCTGTTTTCATTTAGGGGACCCCCCTAAAATACCCAGCCCACAGGAGGCAGCCCCTGGGATGCACTTGAAAGCCTTGGGGGCACCGTGGAGGGTCCCTGACGGAAACCCAGGGGGAGCAGAGGCTGCAGCCAGGGAAGGGCTGGGACCCCTAGGGTGGCTTTCCTGGTTAGTGGGAGGAGGAGCAGGGCAGCTTCGGGCCAGGAGGGGACCTCAGGAATGCAGCAGCTCAGCGCTGACCTTCCCATTTTCCTGCCTGTGGCCAGGCAGGGCCGGGCAGGCTGGGAGTCTGGAGCTGTGCCATGGAGCTGAGCGAGGCTGGCCCCTCAGCCCAGGCCCCCCCTGTGTCCCCACAGCCTGTCCCCTGCCTGCTCTGTTCGGGCTCCAGGCAGATGGCACTTCCCTCAAGCCTTGGAGAATGGCCGCCCTCATCCCACACCCCCTCAGCCGAGGTGTGACCCTCCTGTGCTTTCCCCAGGCCCCAGCAGCTCAGGCTGAGCTGACAGCTCCCGAGGGTGCACCCGAGGCCCTGGGGTGCAGGTGGACCTGCTGGGCCCGAGGCAGCTGGGAGGTGGCCTCGGCTTGGGAAGTCCGGGCTGTACCACTCTGGGCAAAGTTCTGTGGCTGCCCAGTTCTCAGTTTCCCCATATGCCCAGTGGGAAGGTTGATGCTACCCTTTGTTGGTGTGGCTGAGACTGGGGACCCTGAAGTGTGAGACCTCAGATGGCCCTGCCCCAGTGCAGGAAGGCCCAGGGGCCCTCTACGGGGCCTGGCCATGCCTGGCCTTCCCGGAGCCTCCCTGCTGCAGCGGAGGATGCAAGCCAGGGCCGAGGCAGGGGTCCACTGCAGCTCCCCGGGAGTCCTGGCCAGGCTCCAGGAGGCAGAATGGCCGAAGACATCCCCGGCCCGGTCAGAGATGCCCCGCTTGCCCCCTGACCTCAAACATTGGCCCTCGCAGGCAGCGGGGTCAGAGGTGCAGCCGGGCTGCAGGCGCCGGGCAGTCTGCATCGAGTGGCCAGCAGAGGTGTCCTTGGGGCCAGCCTGGCCCTGGGGCTCCCCTGTGGAAGGGGACCGCCTCTGTAGCAGGGACTCTGCAGCTGGTGTCTGCTACCTCCTGCCTTGCAGCCCGCCATGCCCTCCAACGGCCCTGAGCTGAGGGCCAGAGCCTCCCCTGGCCCTTCCGGGGTGAGTGTTCATGGGATGGACGGTACTCATGGCCAGCTGTGCCAGTAGCGTCCCCACCCCTGCTCAAAATGCCACCCACTCAGCCCTGGGGTCTTGTGCTCCTATCTGCAGACCTCGAGGCTGGGGGTGATGAGGAGACCTTGGGTCCTGGATGGTCTGGGTCAACTTCTGGCCACATCAAAGGGCAGGCCCTGTGCCTCTCTGTGTCTGCATCTGTGCCCCGGGCACCCTATCACACACTTGTTGGGAGGTCAGGGGAGGTATGGTGTGCAAAGAGCCTAGCTCAGAGGATTCGCCCGTGCTAGGCCCTGCACTCGGTGACCTGTGCTCTGCTCAGGACAACCTGTGGGGTGAAGGGAGTGGGGAAGTCACAGATCTGAGCACAAGGCCTTTTCTCAAGGCCACTGGACAGCCACGGGAGATGAGACCCAGACACAAATCATTGTAAATCACATCCACAAGGCTCTCCATACACAGAGTACCAGGGCCCACCGTGCCCTTCATGGCGTGGATGGCCTCAGGGAAGAGGTGACTGGGCTGCACCTGGCAGGCTGATCCCAGCCTCACACCGTTCAGTGCCACTCCGATGCTGAGCATCAACGTCACCTGGGCCGGCCCAGGTGGTGGAGTCCAGGAGGGCCTTCTTTTCTTTTTAGAAATTGCTAGGCCTTTTCTGCTGCCCCAAACACTCCCAGTTAGAGATCCTGAGAGCCCACTCCATAGCGAGGAGGGCTTTGTGAAAGCATGGTTGGGAGACACGGAGGTCCAATGAGGTCGGTGACAGCTCAGACTTGGGTGGGGATGGTGTGTCCGCTCACTCTTTGCTCTGTTGATTTGCCACTGTATTGGCTGATCGTTCGTCCCGGCACTCAGCAGATATGCCCAGGAGCAAAACCCTCTGGAGGTGGATGAGAAGCACATGGTGGGGTTTGGGGCGGGTGCAGCCTCAGTGCAGTCAGAATCTGACGCCCAGGCCCACCCTGCCTGCCGTGATGCAGGGCCCGGGGCTCCTGCCCTTCTCTGGACCTCTGAGGCTTCCTCTCCAGGTAGCAAAGTGGGGCCCTGACTCGCCTGGGCCAGGGGTGCCCTGTGCCATCGGCTAAGCAAGACCTTCTCTCCCTTTCCTGCCCGGACCACTGATGAGGAAACAGCTTTCCTGCTCTCCCCCGGACCTTCGATGAGGAAAGAATGCTCTCCGGTGGCGACCATCAACAAGGAAAGAGCCCACTCTCCGTCTGATCACCGACGAAGCAACAGCTGTCTCCTCGTGACCACTGAGACCACCAACACGGGTGTTTGCCCCTGGAAGGCAAAAGCGCCCGAGGCTTTTCCTTTCTCCCATTTCCTCCAGGGTCCTGAGGGCCGCAGGAGCCTGAGCCCCTCACCCGAGGGTCCCGAGTGCCTTGTGTTTAGTATCTGTGTGCGCAGTGGCGCTGCCCGTCCGAACCTCCAGGCCGGACCGGGAGGCGCATGCCCCACAGAGTTGATGGGAGGCTGTGCCCCCAGCTCTTGGCTGATTTGTGGCTACGTTGCCTAGAGACTTTGCTCTCTACCTGGAAGACTGTGGAACGCTGGCCCTGGGGAGTCAGGAGGCACCCCAAACAGAGTCCCTGCAGCATGCACGCGGGTCCCTGGGGTCCCCTTGCAGCTGGAAAACTGAGGCCCAGAGAGAGGGAGCTGCTGGCGTGGGGTCACCTAGTGGGTGCGTGGGGCATCTCCCAGAGCCCTAGGAACGCCTTGGCTGCCCTAGACAAAGGCCCTTCTTCACAAGCCTCAGACAGAGCCCCATTTCCGGCCCTGCTCCCCTGGAGGCGCCCGCCAGGCCAGCAGCTGTCTTCATCCGCTGCCCGCCAGCCGGGCCGGACCTTGGTTTATCATCAGCTTCCTCGCCAGCAATTCGCTCAAACAAACACTGTAAACAAACGGAACAATCGTGGACCAGCGCGCCTGGCTTTTCCTCTAAAACAACGGGGTGCGGTGGGGGCTGCTGGCACGCGGCCTCAAGGGGTACAGCCCCCTCCGGATGTGGATCTGAGCACACGGCTCTTCCCTGGGTACGGAGCCACGGGGCTCTGAGGGCCAATGTCAAAAGCGCCCCATGGCCAGTGAGCCCTCAGCCTCTAGAGCTACTCCTGGGGACAGAGAGCCGGGAGCCCTCCGAGAGGTGGGGTCTGACTGCACGTCTGCTGGGGGCTGACGCTGTTCTATTGCTTGACAAATGTTCCCCATTTTACCCTCACCAAAACCCTTGAGATGGGGACTCCTATCCCATTTTATAGAGCAGAAAACAGAGGCACAGAGAAGCAAAGCAACAGGACCAGAGATGTAGAGCTAATGATGGGAGAGGCTGGGATTCCCGGAGTGTCTGTCCTGGGCCAAGGGCAGCTTGGGGAGAGAAACCGATGGGGCAGACGACCTGGCTGCTGGTCAGGTGGACCTGAGCCCGGGCAGTGTGTTTATCAGGACTTCTGGGAACAAGGAGAACCAATGCCCTTCCTTCCGTGGACCTCAGAGAGAGCCCAGGGTTACAGGTTGAATCGTGCCCCCCGCAATCCACGTGCCTTCCCCTGCAGTCACTCAGAATGAGTCTTTCTTCGGACAGGGTCTTTCCAGATGTAACCAGTTAGAACAAATCACCAGGGTGGACCCCACGCCGTTCAGACCGTGTCTTTATAAGACGAGGAGGTCAGGACACAGCCACACGCCACTGGCCACGCGAGGGCACAGAGAGAAGGCACCGTCCTCCAGCCCAGAAGAGCAGCCGCGGGAGGAGCCGGCCCGAGGCCCCGCCATCTTGGACTCCTGCCAACTTTGACTCCACGGCAGCCCTGGGTGCCTGGAGGGCCACAGCCACGTCCCAGGAGCCCTGGGCGCCTCTGCAGCCAGGTAGACTCCTGGGAATGGTCCCTGAGAAGCCGCTGGGGTCCTGGGCCCCATGGGGCTTCAGGCCTGCAGAAGGGCTCTGGGAACCGGCTGTGGGTTCCAGGCCGGCTGGCTGTGTGGCCCGGGAAGGCCCGGGAAGCTTGACAAAGAACACAGCCTTCATCCCTTGAAGATGCTGGGTGAGGGGCCACAGGGGTGTCCCGCTGGACTTCTGGCCAGGGGAGGGCTGGTGCCATGGTCTCTCCGGCCTGAGGAGAGATGAGTTCAGCTGGTGAATGTAGCTCTCCCATCTCCGGGTGTTGAGGAATTGGTGGCCGGCGCTTTCCCGAAGCCATGGAGACAGCCACACCTGAGCTCTGGCTCAGGGACAGAGAGGCCAGATGAGGTGGCTTGGGGCTCGGGGGAGGGAGGTCTCCCCAACCAGGGCACTGAAGAGCGTCCCAGGGCAGGCGGCTCCCAGGACTGTCTGTAGGCTGGAGCCGCACACCTACCAAGGCGGCAGCCAGGAGTGGCGGGCGGGGTCCCTGCAAGGGACCAGAGCGGGCAGCGGGCCGAGGTGGAGGCAGGGACCGCTGGGCCGCTAGGCTGAAGGAGAGGAGCTGATGTGGCACCACGAGGACACTGGCTCCTCCCACGTCTCTGTGTCACCTCAGCGCTCTTTGCTCACAGGTGGGCGAGACGGGGCATTTGTTCTGGATAACAATAATACACAGTTATGCAAACGTGTCAGAAAACCAGAAGAGCATTAACTGGACATCCTCAGAGCCCGGACCCCCAGGTGGTGACCGCCAGCACTTTGAGGCAGTTCTTCCTGTATTTTTTCTCTCCTCCTCCTCCTCCTCCCCCTCTACAACCACCTTCTCCTCCTCCTCCTCTTCCTCCCACCTCCTCTTCCTCCTCCTCTTCCTCTTCTTCTTCTTCCTATTTTTCAGCACTAGAAGCTTGACAAAGAACACAGCCTTCAGTATGGATTGTGCCTCACATGAACAAAATAAAAGTCCTTACAACTGGGTCCGTATGCAACTTCAGGATAAATGGAGAAAAGATCGAGGTTGTCCAAGATTTTGCTTCACTTGGTTCTATAATCATCGCCCATGGATACAGCAGTCAAGAAGTCAAAAGACATTGCTTTGGGAAAAGCTGTTGCAAAAGACCTCTTTAAAGTGTTGAAAAGTAAAGATGTCACTTCGAAGAGGAAGGTGCGCCAGACACATGCCATGGTATTTTCAGTCGCATCATATGGTTGTGAAAGCTGGACATTGAACAAGGGAGACAGGAGAAGAATTGATGCTTTTGAATTATGATGTTGGAGACAAATCTTGAATATGCCATGGACTGCCAAAAGAACCAACAGATCTGCCCTAGAAGTGCAACCACAGTGCTCCTTGGAAGCAAGGATGTCTAGACTGCATCTTATGTATGCTGGACATGTTGTCAGGAGAGACCGATCTCTGCAGAAGGATATCATGTTTGGGAGAGTAGTGGGTCAATAAAAAAAGGGAGACCTTCAGTAGATGGATTGACACAGTGGCTGCAACAATGGGCTTAAACATAAAAAAGATGGTGTGCCTGGCACAGTGTCAGGGAGTGTCTCGTTCTGTTGTACACAGGGTCACCATGAGCTGGATCTGACTCAATGACACACAACAACCACAACCACAGGGGGGTTGAACCCAGGGCCTCACACGTGCTTTGCAAGTGCTCTACCGCTAAACCGCACCCCCAGCCCACGTGGCTTTTTATTTTGAGACAGTATCTCGGTACATTGCTTAGGCTGCCTCTGGCCTCGAACCTGTGATCCTCTTGCCTCCACCTCCCGAGTTGCTGGGATCACAGATATGCACCACTGTGCTGGCTTCCTTTTTCTATTCTTTACTCACACGCCCCCGTTAAAAGAAATCAGATTACTGTTTTGTGTTAAGTCAGATGGCCATCCAATTGCTGCTTTTGAAAAAATGTCTACTGTTGAAATGGCAAACTGTGTCCACCCGGGAGGATGCTCTGCAACCAGCTGCAGGTAGGAGAGTGGGAGAGAAAAGACAAGACGAGGAGGGGCAGAGGTTCCGGGGTTGGCACGCCTGGGATCTGGCCCTGCAGGGAGCCACCAGGACAGAACAGTAGCCAGTGCCCCAGCGCCCGCTCCTGATGGGGTCTGTGCCTTTTCCGGGCACCAGCGTCCTGCACGGAAGCTCTCCCTCTTGAAGGCGTGGTGCACCTGACCGGGTCTTCATCCCTTCCCCGCCCCTTGCTTTCTCGCCTAGTCCCTGCCTTCGCCCAGGCTGTAACCCCCCTGCTCTTTGGTTGTCATGGCCCCACTGCATGCAAGGGCTGGGATTTAGCTCGGTAGAGTGCTGTGCTGCAGTCTCTGAGATCCTGAGTTCAATTCCCAGCACCACAAAAATGGGAGAAGGACCTGGCAATCCACTCCCAAGGCAATCCCGAAACAGTCAGCCATTGAAAACCCTATGAGGGTCGCTATGAGTCGGATACCGACTCGACGGCACCTAACAACAACAACTGCATGCGAGGAAAGTTCCGTGGGGAGGCATGGCGCCCGCTGTGCCCAGGGTCTGGCCCGGCACACAGCTGGGAGCTGCTAAAGCCACACAGGTGGGGGATGAGCCACCTCTCCCCCGGTCCCGTCCCACGGCAGGCAGCCAGGGCCCTCGCTCAGGAGGGCCAGCTGAGTGCGCTGACCACCTGGACCAGTGGCCCCATCTTTTCACTCTTCCCAGGGCAGCTGCCCTGTGTTTCCTAGAAGATCTGGGCAGGTGTAGACATAAGTCCTTCCCCCGGGCAGGGACCCTCGTCCTCTGGGCTGTCTGCCTGAGCCAGGTGTCCCCACTGGCCATGGCCTGGCTGGCTCCCATCTTTCAGGCCCCCCACCCCTGAGCAAGGGGACTCAGCCTGGGGCCTTCTTTCTTCCAACCCAGAGCTCTGCCCTTGGCTGTGGACACCGGCTGAGCGGGATCAGCGCAATGGTTTGGAGGTGGTGCAACTGGGCCAAAAATGCAGCTCAGGAGTGTGGGGCATTGGGACGTTCAAGAGGTGGGCCAAATGGAAGAGGATCCGCTCATTTGGGGGACAGCCCTGGAAAAGGGAGGGGGCTCCCCCCTCTCTCTGGCTTCCTATTTCAGGATGTGGACTCTCCTTTCGCATGTAGTCCAGCCTTTTCCATCCCCCTTGAGGTGACGTAGAGGACAGGAGATGGCAAGGGGACCCTCGCCACAACCTGGGCTATGCTGTGTGAACTTTCAGCCTCCCAAACTGTGAGCTAAATTAGCCTCTTTTCTGTATAAGTTAGTCTGCCTCAGGCATTTCATTACAGTAACGTTAAACCGGTTAATTCAGTCAGTGTCCCCTTTCCTGGGGTGGGGTCTTGGGCACCGTGGTCTGGAGCGTCAGAGGATGGACACCTGGTCATGGCAGACTGTGAGGACCCCTGGGCTGCCTGAGCCTCCCCGCATCCTGATAGAGACACCACTGTGTGGGGAGGGTGGGGGCACCAGAGTCTCTGCCTTCTGGGCTCACTGTGCCTTTCACATGCGTGACCTTGGGCAAGTTATTGAACTCAACCTAAAAAAATGCCCAGCCGCAAAGCTTGTGTGAGATTGAAATGAAAGGCGAGTTATACACTGTAAAGTGCAGTGGCCCTGTGCCCTAGGGGCCGCACGGAGAGAGGCTCTGGGTGAGGGGCCACGGACGCATATGACCTGGTGGAGAGGGTGCGGTTTTCTAAAATAAAAAGGGCCGCCCATGCTGATCCTATGACGGTCCCCTTTGTGACATGCTTGGGCCGTCTTTGTCCTTTGCCATGGGCAGGGGGTCTCCCAGTGGTAAGGGCACGGCTTGAAGGAGGGGGGCTCATGAGCCAGCTACACAGCCGCTGGGTGCTTCTGCCCCCACCAGAGCCTCAGTTTCCTTCTCCATAATTACGTAAGGAAGCGGTGTGTCCTCCCTGCCCACAGCTGAGGGGGTGGGAGCATCTGCCAGCACCCTGATTCTAAAATACTTTGCAAAGAGCGAGGCCCTGTGTGGGAGTCGACAGCTCTCCCTTGGTTCCCACGGCCGCTCAGAGGGGCCTTCTCCTTTTTCTAGAATGTTCTCCAGTTGCACGGGGGAAGCCCACGGGGGCCCCGGCCTTGCTCTTCCATGCCTCGAGCCTGGGAACGGCCTGGCCTCTTCCTCATCTGCCTGCCTCGCGGGACTCCCTGGCGGGAGAACACAGGACCCTCTGACACGCTGACCGCCACGAGGGGTTTCCCCAGGCCCTGCTCCCCTCCCGGTGGCCTAATTTGAGAAAACAATGGGCCCATCCATGCTAATGACCCCCGAGTGACCCCTCTGGGCGTCTTCGTCCCCGGTGGGCAGGCTGCAATCAGTGGGGCTCCGGGGCTCTGGCCTAATTGGAGGGGCAGCTCTTAGCATCACTCTGGATTCCGGTGACCCGACCTGACAGGCTCGGCCCGTCTGCATGGAGTGCGCACGTCAGACATGGCTCTTCCCAGGGGCCCACCCTGCTCGTCTGGGGAAGGCAGAGGGAGGCAGCGGCCAGGGGGGAATTCGGGGTGAAGGGGCTGTGGCCAGACCCCACCCGCTCGGGGAGGCCTCGCTGGGGCCCAGGCAGGAGCAGGGCTCTGATCAGCCGGGGACGGTGGGGGGAGGCCGTTCCCCTGGGCAAGAGCTCCCGGCCACCCACCCAGCGAGCGTCTGTCGCCTCTGGCACCAGCCGGCTGCCCGGGAGGGCTGGCCCTGGGCAGTTGCATTGCCAGCGGGGGCCCAGCCACCCCTGCTCCCCGGGGCAGAGCAGCGTTGGGGGGCTCTGGCCTGAGGTCCCCGGCGGTGCATTTGCAGGTCAGGCTGTGGCATCCTCAGGCGTGGGCCGTGTGGCGAGGGTGACCTCCTTCCGTCCAACAGGACCACATTGTCCCTTTTCTAGGTCAGGAGTCCACCTGTGGTCACAGGGCTGGAGGATGGCAGGCTGGAGAGACACAGCCAGGACCCAGGTCCTGAGTCCTGAACTGTGTCCTTGCCTGACTCCCGCTCATTCCAGGGATCCTGGAGTAGCAGCCATGTTTAGCAGTATCTCCCTGGACGCAGAGCCTGAGGCAAGGGTTCGCCTCTAAGCGCTTGCTATGGAGTGAGTGATGGGTCCCTCAACTTCATACCTTGAAGCCTTCGCCCCAGGTGCTGGAATTTGGAGTGGGGCCTTGGGATGTGGGTGGGTCACAGGATGGGGGACCTGTGATGGCCTCAGTGCCTTATAAGAGGAAGCCCAGACTGCCGCTTTGCTGCGCTCCTCCATGCCAGGGCACGGGAGAAGTCAGCCCTTGGAGAACCAGGAAGCAGCCCTCACCGCCCGAGGGACCTGCCCATGCCTTGCTCTTGAGCTTCCAGCCTCCAGGGTCCTGAGAAGTGAACGTTGGCTCTTGAAGGCTCTCAGAATGTGGAGTTCTGCCCCAGAAGCTTGCCTGAGGTGCTGCTTTGGATAGGGACCCCA
>VMDO01040583.1:0-11811 GCA_007922755.1 Pedetes capensis | reverse complement strand
CCCTTTAAGTGCTGGCTCTATGCCTGCAGCATAGAATGCTGCAGGCTAAGTGCTGGTACAGCTCAGCCTTAAAGGCACAGCCACAGCCGCTGGTGTTCAGTTGAGGTCCGATGGTCTTGACTCTCGCGGCTCGCCTTCTTTACCTCCCTCCTTCCCAAGGATGGGAGGAGTTGGGAGGCTCTTCGAGGCTTGCTAGATGTCTTCGGCTCTTCGGGGCCCCTGGGCTTGAACTCGCCGGCTTGCTAGATGGTCTCGCAGAAGTAGGGAGCGCTGGTCCAGGTGATGAGGTTAGGATCGGTGGTGCTACAGGAGGGGCTGAGGTGACTGAGGGGTGAATAGGGGTCCAGGAGCCCTGCTTTTATAGGGTCCTGGAGGGGTCACATGGTGGGGTTCAGCCAATCGGGGCACACAGCTGGCAGGTACAGGGGGCAAACGGACATAACTGCCAGATGGAGACAGTTACTACCTGCACAGTGGTGAGGGGAGCCAATCAAAATTATGGTGGTTGAGTCTGGTCAAGCTGGCCGGGGGCCATCTTTGCTCACTCGATGGGAGGGGCTGTTTTGAGTGAGGGAGATGAGCCCTGGGGTCAGCTAGGGGTCAGCCCCTCAAGCTGTCATGAGGGACCCTAGCTGGGAAATATTATTTTAAAAATCCCCAACAATTCTCAAACTCCATTATGTCCAGTGTCACTCATCTTCTTCACTCTTCTCAGAAACATACTCAACTTTGGAATACATATTTGTGATTATTTGTTTGATGCCCAAACAAATTATTATTAGCTCTCTGTGCTAATTTGAATGTCCTTCCCAAAACTCATGTCGAAGTATAATTTCTATTGTAACAGTATTAATATGTAGCAAGTGTAAGGGTGATTGGGTTATGAGGAATCTTATGAGTGATTACTGTAGTTATCATAGGAGTGGGTTAGTTACGCCTTTTATAAAAGTAAGGTCAGACTGATTTCCTTGCCCTGTCTTTTAAATGTTAATTTGTCCTTCTACCAAATTCTGATAACAAGAAAGCCAACATTAAATAGGGCCCCTCAATCTTGGACTTCACAGCCTCCAAATCTATGACAAATATATTTTGTTTCTTTCTAAGTTACTCAGCCTATGGCATTCTCTGATAGCGAAAAGTTAACTAAGACAGTCTGTTTTTACAAAACACACATCATTTCGGAATAAAATGTCTGAGAAAGTCACTTTTTTCTGGAAGTACACCATTGATGAATACCTTTTGATTGTTTGCTTAGTTTCATCAATTAATTAACATGTTCTAAAATACCTTTTCCAGTTTTCTTTTCAATTCCTACTTTCCTCCTTGTGTCATTTTTCTGTATTTATATTTTCTGTGATTTTGCTTCAGTATTTTCTAAATGCCTTATGGAATACAGAATTTCGGGTAGTTTATATGTACAAAATAATTACATAATAACATATACCATAACTTCTGTGCTTGTATTACTTCAGTGCTATACAATGTTCATGGTATACATTCTTCCATCAAAGTACTCCTCATCTACTTACAGAGACTTATCATCTACATAGTCATGTTTCCTATTAAGAAATAATGTCATATTGTAAAATAAAATCTGTTCTCAGAATAAAACTATCTAAACTTTGACCTTAATATGACAATAATATATCAAATTTAGTCCTAACCTGATGAGTATTGTATACAGGTTTTTGGAGTTTTCAGATTCCTGTTTTATGTTTGTACGGTAAAAGATTTTGTTCATTGAAAACAGAAAGAAACTTAAAGACAATTTTAATAAACTAATTTCTATTTTCAGATTAAGTTACATTGTATTATAAAGGGATTTTATCAATTTTGTAGTTCCAGGATATGCCCAATCTTTTCTTTTCATTTTATCTTTTCTAAGTTACCCAAGTGTACTAGTTACTTTTGCATACATGTGACCTAATACTTGAAGGACACAAAATAAGGGAAAAGATTGACTTTGGCTCATAATTTCCATTATGTCATCACATCATGGCAGGAGGGACACAGCAGAGCAGAGTGGTTTGCCTGGTGGCAGACAGAGCTGCAGGCACACGGAAAGGGGCAGGTCAACCTACCACCTCTAAGTACATGTCTACAGTGCCCTAGTTCCGCCATCAAGGCTCTGCTTCCTACCTTTTGTCACCTCCCAATAATACTATCAAATTATGAATCTATCAAGGAATTAATCCACTGATTATGTTAGAGCCACTTTAATGTAATTGTTCCTGGAAATGACTTCACAAACACACCCAGAGGTGTGTTTTAATGATCTGGGTGGTGTCTCTCAATCCAATCAAATTGATAACCAAGATTAACAATCACACCAAGCATGGAATATTAGTTTCTGAGAGTATACTAAAAGTCATGTTACTGTCATCTTAGCAGGGTATAACACTGTGTATGGTAGGAGACACAAACAAAAACTCTGGGCACATAACAGACTTGTGTTGAAAATACACATGAATGTATGAGAAATTTAAATACAACAAATTTTATATCATATATTCATGTGTATTTTTAACACAAATCTGTTATGGGTCATATGGTCATTTAAGAGTTTAGCAAAGTTCTTGAACGTCATAGTCAAATATAGAAGGGCATAATTTATAATTATAAATGTATACATATACCTTCAGAATTTGAACTCTTTCATGTATTTAAAAAATTTCATAGGAAGCAATATGTCTAACATGTTCATCATATTTTTAAAATTTTGATTTTAAAATACATTAGCCTTTTAAGTTTCAATAAAGCAACATTCTCTAATGGAAGATTAAACTAAACAGAATTCCTAGCTGGGCTTGGTGGCACACCCTTGTATGCTCAGTACTTGGGAGACTGAGGCAAGAGAATCATGAGTTTGAGGACAGACTGGGTCACAGAGTGAGTTTCAGCCAGCCTCAGATACATAATGAGAGTCTGACTGAATAAACAGAAACAAAGTAAGTAAATAAACAGAGAATAACTCCTTTCAAAATGTATCCATGAATTGTCTCTAAATCCAATTTGGAGAAAAAGTAATAATTTTTTACAAGCTAACTTTGCAAAAGACACTTAAAATAACTATGAAAGCTAAAAATATATGTGATTTTCAACACATAAAAATTGTATTTAATAATGTACCAGAAATCAGAAATGTAAGATATATTCAATTTGTGATAGTTTCAACATTTATTCAATTATTATAGTTTTATAGGTAATATAAAACCACCATCCTTTATTGATTCATTTCATTTTATTTATTTATTTATTTATTTATTTATTTATTTATTTATTTTTCAGTACTTGATGTTTCAACTCAGGGCTTCACACAGTCTTTCCAAGTGCTCTACCACTGGGCTGCACCCACAGCCTAATTTTTGTTTTTAATTTTCAGCTAGGGTTTTGCTAATTTGTATAGGCTCCCTCTGGCCTTGAACTTGTGATCCTCCTGGCTCTGCCTCCCAAGTGTCTGGGATTATAGGCACATGCCGCCATGCCATGCTTTCCTTTCATGCAATTTTAAATTATAGTTTTAAATAAATCTTTGTATAGGTAATCATCTCTAATTCTGAACTGTATGAAATAATAACATCATTTTTGAAAAAGGATGTATTGGAATAAATATTTCAGATGACTTCTGCTTTCGTTTATAATGCATTTTATCCTAGAACATTCAAATTCACATGTACCAGTTAAAATAAGAATGTACCAGTTTTTATTCATGCTTTAATTGCCACACCAATAGTGTCCTCAAATGGTGGAATATAAGTAAATTTGGCCAAACCCTAGTCATGGCCATAATTAAGATTTAATTTATATGTGCTCACCTCTAAATGCTTTCACTGAATCCTTTCCCCTACCTAATATATGCAAAAACTTCTCTCAAATGATTGGCTGATTAGAATTCCTACCTAATTATTTAATCACACCTTGCAACTCTTGAGTACCTTCTCCATACCGCATGTGGTTGATTCTCTCTACTGTGTAATAATCAGCTTTTCTATGAGATTGTTTGTGATGAAGTAACACATTTGCACAGCTTCACCCACAGTTTTTTTTTCAAAAGTTGTACTCAATAAATATTCAATGAATTAACCCAAGGACCAAAGAATCTAATAATTAAGTGAAGAGTTTCCTGGGGATTACTATGGAAAATCCAAAGTTCTTATAAACTTTCAAAGAAAAATACATTTAAAGCTTTTGAAACTTCACTAGTACTTCTGAAAAAGGGTTCAAAGAATTTACTGTGATTATTCGTAATTCAGCAAAATGTCCTTAATTAACCCATTCCACAATTCCATATTTAAGTGCCTAATTTGTAATAAGTATTTGCTTTTGTTTATATTTTATAAAGCTTCTATGAGTATTTTGTTGCCATATTTGTTTGTCCTTCATTTACCTTCATCAAGCATCTGAAGTTATGTTATTACAAAGAATAAAGAGGAGAGAAGGAAAAGAGAATGATTTTACCTTAGTTACTGAAACAACTGAGAGATATATTTGTGTTTATCATGTGTAATATGACATTTTGAAGTATATATACACTGTGCACTGGTTAAACATAGATCATTACATTGTGATTACTTTTTGTACTTTTTGGTTGATAACAGTTAACATCCTCTTTCAAGGATGTCATATTGTGATGTGAACAAAAGTCATATGATGTTTAGTAGATCTCTGGGATTTATCAACTCTATTTAACTTTCATCATAGATCCTTGGGCCAGCATGCCTCAAACTCTAATCCCCCGACCTCCCTAGCCTCTGTAAAGCACAAATCTTCTATGAAATCAGTTTTTGTTTTTACATATATCAGTGGAATCATGAGTATTTTTATGTCCAGTCTTTTTTTTCTGTTCTTAGTACAATTAAATCTATATTTTGATTTTATTTTCTGTTTAGCAATGATTTGAACAACATAGTAATTTAATATTTGCTAAGTAAATTATTGATTGCATATGATATTTGCGAGGCCCTCTGAAAACTTCCTTGAGTTGAACATGCAGATAAGTGGATTTAATCTCTTAAAATCTCAACTGCACCATGAATTTCAAATTTAAAACCACTTATTACATGGAAGTTCTTGTTGAACTTCACAGTCCCTGCATTAAATTACACAATATAAAGGTATCCATGGAGTTGTTCAGTCACATTACTTTAAAAATTTAGGCTGAAAATTAAGTATATATCCTTCTCTTGTTTCTTTATATCATTACAGAATTCTAACTTTAAAGATCATTTCTCATTTTGAAATCTGTACTATATTCTATGTGCCAACAAATTCATCTTATAATTTATCTTACAAGTATTTAACTATTGCCTTGAAAATTATCACACGAATACAACATTTTAAAAAGTTAAAAAAGATGAACATTAATCTGAAATCTTCTATGTAATACTCTATTTTGTGCCATTAATTAAAGACTACAAATAGCCAAGAGCCTGGCACATGCCTTAACTGCAGGAGTCAGGAAGTGGAGGCAGGGTAATTTTGAGTTTGAGGCCAGGGTCAGCCTGCACAACTCAAAATTAAAGAAAGAAAAGTGGGCTGCACTTGCAACCAAGTGGAAGAGCAATTGCAAACTATGTGAGAGATGCTGGGTTCAACTCACAAGTACGACAAAATGAAACAAACACTAAAAATAAAACTATAATAGTTACTCAATGATAGAATATTCAGACTTAGGAATGTATTCTTCACAACTTTAAATTTCAGTGATTTGGAAGCTATTATACATGACATTGCTTTGTAAACCCATTCTAGTTCAATGTTAGAATTGTTTTCTTTACAAGTTTCAGGTTAATCATATATAGAAGTTATACCAAAACTATCCTGGAGAAATTGTATAAAACATTTTCCTTCCTTTGTGTAATATTACCATAAAACCTCTATCTTCCAAATATTAACAGTAATGCAATGAGCTCACATCTTGATTATTACTTGTCCAACAATTCAGAGGTATAAAAAGGCTGAGATGTAGAAAAATGTTTTACATCAGTTTAAAAAATTCCCAGAAAAATAAGCAACTTTATGCTTTGGATCAGTGATTTATTTATTAGCTGGAATTTTAATTAGCATAATATTTGTTTTTCTCTGAAAAATGTACTTTCACCTTTACATTGGAAGTTGAGTAGTAGAGAAATTGTTATATAAAAGCAGGGAGGAGAGAGCAGTGGTTGCTTTCAGCAGCCATGGCAAAGACCAAAGTAGCAGAGAAAAGTTATCTTCATAAAAATGAAATTTTCTCTTGTATAAAAAGTTATTTTTTGAAAAGGAAATACTCTCAATGCATATATTGTAAATTTTGATAAAAGAAACAAAAGAAAAATTCTGTACTTCAGTAGGACCAATGAGCATCAACACATGACTGTAACTTCATAACTCACACTAAAATGTATCAATCTGATACTGTGTTATCATTAAAACAATCAAGTTTAGTTTAGTTTATTGAGGAAGAGAGAACTGTCTCTAATTTTTACAATATATGCCATTAAAATATCTAGATTTCTTTCTAAATTTGCCATATAAACTGGAAAAATCAATCATCTATAACTATTTCCCACATAAACTCAGGTAAATAATATATCTGATTCTTTCATCTGATACATAGAAAAATTCATGCTTTCAGTACTATGATGAGAAAATATGGATTCCTGTTTTTGAATTGGATTTCTGCTTAAGCTTTCAGATATGTACTAAAGAGTTAAGATAACCATATTATCAACTTACTATATTTTTCAGTGGCAGTGGCAATGACAGTGTACGGAGATGCCACATAATATGAGTTCAGCATCCCAAGTTTAATGTGGAGGAACAGTGACCAAAGAAATAAGACTTCAGTGGTTGAAGGATGAATTGGAAAAGAACGAGTGGTGGCATTAAGCTTAGGCTTCTAAGTCAGTCACAGTGCAGTTTATTTTTCCTGAGCTCTTTTCCAAAAGAAAGGATTTGCTTCATATTATCATAATATTTTTAGGTTTGCAAAGAAAAATTCTTTACTTCTTGCTACTGGGGAAGAAATTTAATTACTTTTTTATATTTTGAAACTGCAAAACCATCAAAAACTCAAAATGTCTGGATCCACTCTATTATCTTTTATTCTTCCTTGAAAATCAGCCAATTTGTTTCTGAGATCATGTCTTATTTGCATTATCTTATTAAATGTAGCTTCTAGCACATGATCTCACTCTTCTCTCCTTTATGACTTCATTAGGCACATGATCTGCATTCTGATTAGTCTTTGTCAACAATTTAAGCAATTTTCACTACCATCCAACATTGATCATCATCAATTCAGCTGCTATAATTTCCTTGAGGCCAGTAGGCCAATATTGAAACAATGCTATGTAGTTTAATATGTTTTTTTAACACCATTCTATTCCCAGTAATCATTTTCTTTTTCAAAATTTATTTATTTATAGCTGAAAGTGATGCTATATTACCTAAGTTATTTACAACTGTGCAGTAATGTTGCAAAATAAATTTTCTAGAAGGCAGCAAAAGTACATTGTGAATATACACAAAACTGTACAGCATTTGCAGATACATTTTATAGGATTATTGGCTCAATAGTGTTTTAAGTTATGTTCTCAGAAAGAGAAACAAAATGCCCAAGATTATAGTAAAAATATATATAAACCACATGGCTCGGAGATCATTTTTAATAACAGGAAGTGTATGTTATGTTCTTCTGGAGTAACAAACCCAAATATATCTGTGACTAAGAAGCAAAATGTCTAGTATTTCATGCTCATCGTAATAATGGCTATGCCATTTTAGAGGCTTTATTAGAGGGGGAGACGTCAACTGGTGTTGGAAGGAAATGCATTGTGTAGAAAATATTACTATTATTAGAACTCTTCTGTTGAGTCATTTTTATTTATGATGAGACCTTTCAGTTGTTTAAAATGAGGTGTATGTGAATACTTTTGCATGGTGATGAGGAGGAAGTTAGTCCCAAAGAAAGAGAAAAATATGAAAAATATCAATGGAAAAACATCCTTCAGACACAGAGAAAAGTGGAAGCATCAACTTTGATAGGACATATTTATCCCATGGGAAAGTAAATGTAAAATAATGCATAAAGATATTAATACACACACAAAATGAAAACTCTCATCTAATAGTTGTTTTGTTTTGCTTTGTTGTTCTTTCTTTATTACTAAGCAAATTAATATCCTGGGAGTACAGGAAAGGAAGTCTTTTGATCTAGAGTTTTAGAATCAAACAACTTGTCCTGCTACATCAAAATCATCAAATTCTTCTACTGATTCTTCAATTGAAAAATTTCTATCAGGAAGCATGCAAGCGTTACTTTGAAATGCACCCAATATAGTGTGGCTGTCCAGTTCATTTTTTGCAAATCACGGAGTCCTGTTTTAGCTACAAAATAAAGTATTACTGTGGTTGTGCTCTGGAAAAAAACATGTGAGCTTTTGATATTCTAGACACTACCCATTAATTAGCTCTTGACTATTTGGAATTTGTTGGTTTGCAATGTTTAGTTCAATCTGGTTCATTCATTTTCATTAATAGGCTACATATAATAAAAATCTGTCTCATTTTGGTTTCAGATATACTGAGAATCATCATAATGATTCTAGCCCCCATTTGGTATCACCTTCTGGGATAAGTACCCAAAACATTGGGTCTTATGAGAACAAATGTAAAACAAACTCAAGACCATGAAATAATTTTTGTCATGATATGGTGAAGTCCTTATCAGGCCACATTTATGTCTTGTGATCAATTTGCAAATATTGCTTTTGACTCTCTTATACTGTGTTTATTAAAACAATTCTTGTTAACTAATATGATGCTTTGACTTTGGTTGTGGTATTTTAGTACAAATATCTAGAACAAATTCTTCATACATCTGAGGATAAATACATCTCATTGGATGCATTTGAGTAACAAACCAATTGATATAATTCAGATTAGGAGTGGTATATCTGAAATTACAGAACACAAAAAATACTAATTGGGTTGATAAAGGAGATTGGCTAATATAAAACTTTACAATAAATGCAAAATATAACTATCTCTATGACTGGACTCCACCTATAACTTTAAAAAACTGTATGTAGACCTCAAATCATGGAGAATCTCCCCCCCCACTCCCTCCCTCTCCCTCTTTCTCTGTCTCTCTATCTCCATGCTGGAACTAAGTTCTGTTTTTGTTTTAGTTTTAATAAAAATTTTGAACATAGAATGGGAAAAGATTATTCTAACATAATTTAGGAATGAAATGAGTGATTTTATGGACACAGGATATAGTTATGAGAAATAAAAGGACATAAAGACAATAAGAAAATTGCATTGGGTAACTTCAAAGAGAAGTATATTCTAAGATGTAACAATGGTAACGTTGAGTTTGTCAAGCATAAAAGACTGATTGACAATTGAAGTCAGAGACTAAATTATTTAAATTTATCCATTACCATATATTTTTGAATATGATTTGTTAGTTGGGATTAGATTAAAATCAAACATTCCATTCTATTTGCTAAGTTAATCCATATAGATACAAATTATAACCTACCACTATGTTGAGCAATGGTATTTGACACTGCAATCAAATAATTAAACATCAATAATAAAATTGAAGATACAGAACCCCTGTCATTTGCCGTACAAACAAACCATAGCAACATACATGTATCCACAAAAAGTCAAAAAATACATATATACATGGATTAAAAATAACTCCTCCCCTCTTATTCTCTGTCACACATATTGCAATTTTTTGTTAATGCATTCTTAATGCACAGCAAATTCTATCTAATAGATGCAGGATATTTATACTTACTAAGAAAATTTATATACTGCAATAAATTTTTCCTTGACAAGGCTATAAACAAACTTTACTTCTAACAAGAACTACATGTGTTGAATTAGTATTTGAGAAATATATTTCAAGAAATGAAAATATATCTTTTCTGGGCTGCATATTAGTTCTTTGAAGCAAAATGTAAGTATTTAATATTTTCACTGCATTTTGACATTGAGTTCATAACTCAAAGAGTATATTGATTTTTATCTGGAACATATGGTTAAATTTTATTCAATTTTAATACAGAATATGCAGTGAATTATTAATAGTGAATAGCATGTATCCATTGATAATTTCCTTTGAGAATCAACAAAAACTTGAGAATTTCAGTTTTATAGGTAAGTTTACACTATGTATATAATCTTCAGGGCTGGGATTTAGCTCAGTTGGTAGAGCGCTGCGCTGCAGTCTCTACGGTCCCAGGTTCAATTCCCAGCACCACAAAAATGGGAGAAGGACCTGGCAATCCACTCTCGGGCAATCCCAAAACAGTCAACCATTGAAAACCCTATGAGGGTCACTATGAGTTGGATACCAACTCGAAGGCACCTAACAACAATATAATCTTCAGCGAGCTGTAGTTTTCTTAACTTGGTAATAAACTTCCTAATCTATTTATAGTGAAAAATAGTTACCACAAGTTAAAGGGTTATGCTGGATATCTGCCTACAGCTGTATCACTTTGGTGTCTGATCTTGTCAGATTTCAGAAGCTAAGCAGAGTCTGCCTGGTTTGTACTTGGATGAGAGACAGCCTGGGAATGCCTGGTGCTGTAGGCTTGGAAGAAATACCAAGCAGCCCACTCTTGAAACAATCGGCCATCAAAAACCCTATGAATAACAGAGAAGCACTGAAAATAGTACCAGGCATGGTACTGTGTCAGGTACTGTTTTGTCTACTGTACATTGGGTTGTTATGTGTCTGACCCTACTGGACAGCATCTAACAACAACAACAACAATAACATAGCTTTCCTCCTCAACTTTCAGCCTCATAGCAACACACAAGTCCCCACAGCAGAGCAAACTGACAGATGTGGGGGGAACAACAACTAGACATTTGTTTATTTTCATATCCACCATATCCTCTGTTTTGCTCACTGCTTTAGGGAACTGACCATATAATTTACATCAATAATTTTCTTTACTCTGTGTTCCCTAGTTAGGTGAAAATTAAATGTACTAAGAGATTAGAGTGAGGGAGTAAAGACTAGACACTCCCTTAGCTTTTCACAGCAGGCTTGCCTGGCATTAGCTGCCTCCTTGTCTGAAGATAGCACTTCTGTTTGGCTCCTTCTTGGACTTTGATGACAACTCTTTCCTTTTCTCTGGGAGAATTGTGAGTCTTTATTAGTAGGCCTATGCTACTGCACTATACCTTGTGATCCTCTATGGTCAATTTGGATCTTTCTAAATACTTCTTCTTATGATATCCTCTTCAAATTATGCTAATTTGAATGTACAACTCTTCAACTTGGAAGTTGGATAATACAAGGAAATGCTTTCCAACAAAATATACTATAGTATATTATGAAATTTGATATAATAGTATTAAGTATCAATTTTCTGAGCCAATGAAAAGGATGATATTAAATATTCATTATTTTAAAATATATATTTTCCTCTAGCCACAGATGAGATTTGATCTGTTCTTACTTAAACTTTAGTACTGAATTACCAGTCATTAAACACATATAGGTAGAACAATATCAAGAAAATAGCAAGAACTTGAATGACATCAATAATAGTATAAATGAAAAGATAAAATGAATGATTTAGCAATTTACATATATACATATACATATATATGACAGTCAAATATTATTTTAACAAGTTAAATGTAGGTAATGGAAAAATGTCCCACTTAACTATTTTCCTCTAAAATTAATTCCTTTAATTATTAATGTTACAAACTGAATAACCAAAACCAGGAACAAAACTGTGAATCTAGAGATTTTCATCTTATTTAGATCTCTGAATCCATTTTGTCAAT
>VMDO01040582.1:0-11821 GCA_007922755.1 Pedetes capensis | reverse complement strand
GTCAAAAATAAAGCTTCTTGTCCTATTACCTCTGTGGTCTCACTTGTCATTTCACTCTGTGCCTGAGATAGGGTGCCAACCTGGTCAGTTTCCCGCTGCCTCAGTTCCTTTGCCAGCACAATGCAGATCTGAGGGCCGATTCCTAGCTGTGCACCAGGAACAAGCAGCAGACCTCAATCCTCTCCACTTGCAGGCGGGTTTCAGATAGTTTATGAAACAAAGAATTGACTGTGAGGGTGAGGTGGATGTTGGCTGTTGGCTGTTGATTTGATGCCCTGCCACTCTCCAGGGAAAGACTGACTTTTCCTGAGGAACCTGACAGGCCACTGATAAAATCTGGAAATCTCCAGCCTGGGAGAGTCTGTAATATGTGACTTAATTTGATAAATAGTTTCCAGGGTCCTAATTAAGAAAGAGGGAATCAAGAGGCAATGAAATTGAAAACAGGAGGAGCAGGGAAGAAAAAAAAAAAAAAGATGAATGGGCCAGCCATGAGGCTCAGTGGCAGAGCACGTGCTTAGCATGTCTGAAGCCCTGGGTTCAGTCCCCAGCACCACAAAAAATAATAATAACAAATAAAAAATAGGCAGAAGAAAGGAAAAGAAAGCCTCAGAGAAGAAGACTAACAGTTACTCTGTGAAGATCCAGGCACAACGATGAAAACTTAGGGAGCTACTTAAACTAACGAGGCCAAGGACCAGAGAGATAGCTGGGAGTTTAGTCAATGAGATGACTGAAGCATGCAAAATGAGAATTTGGGGGGCAAAAAGGAAATGAGAACTGTTGCTGAGATTATAAGTACAGGTAACCAAAGAAGCAAAGATTTATTAATTTTGAAACTACATTACCCCGACACCAATACATGTGAGTTACAACCTCAACATAGTGACATGTTTTGGCCTCAATTGTGAAATCCAGGCACTCCTGAGGTTCACGTCATGTTCCTGCATGTAAATGAAGAGTAACATCTCACTCTGACTGAGAAAGCCAGCAAAATGTCACAGAGCTCCAGCTACAAATTGCAAATCTTAGGAGAGTGAGTAGAGCTGGCAGAAGGGGAGAAAACCATGAATAACTTTATACGCTCAATGAATTTGAAAAGCATTTGACCAAACTTTGTGCAATAGTTTTTAAAAATGAGGGGATCAAAAGGATCTTTAGAGGAGTTGATACAGACATGTGCCAACCAGGTCTGAAAACCCAAGACATTCGTTTAGGTAAGAAACACTATGTGGCCCTTAGTTGAGGCTTGGTTTGAAGTCACTGGCAAGTACCCAACAAGCCAGGGGCAGGAACAATGGGAATGGCCATGGAGGGGTAGGGTGGGTCAGCTCCCAGGGAAGAGCTGAGTGCACCAGTAAGAGCCTGCAGGCCTTCACACACTGGATACCAGTGAGGCAGGTGCACCAGCATGACAGCTCTGTCCAGACCTGGAAACTGTGTGCCATAGGCTGAACAAAACTCGAGGATCAGTAACTGCCATCTGATAGTGGCTGTAGAATGTGGCTCTAATGTGGCTCAGAAGCACTTCCAACCACTTGGCAGGAACAATCGAGCTCCTGCTGTGGCTGGATCTAATCTGAGTGAAGAGAAAAGGAAGCAGGGTCAATACATAAGGTGTCCAGTTGGGATACAAAAAAAAAAAAAAAACTCTGAAAAGGTAGAAGTAACAAAATAAACATCTTACAGGTGCAGCCCAAAGAGGAGGTCCTAGCAGTGGAGAAAAACAGATCTTCCAAACCTCATCAGTGTGACAATAAAAAGTCCTCATCCCTGGACCTGTTTATTCATGTAACACATCTTCATTGAGCAGCTAGTATGCACACAACTCTGGGTACTAGATGTACAGCATGCAATCAGAGAACAAAGTGTTTTTTCCTTAGGAATTCATATTCAAATTGGGTCTGAGGAAGACTTGCCAATTTTACCAGCAACTCAGAGAGTCAAACACTGTGGCCCTTTCCTCAGGAGGCCTCTCATCTTTGCAGCTGAATTGACACTGGTATCCATTTAATAGGCCCAGAGAAGACACTCAGCTTGGGCAAATTATTGAGGCTTTGAGATAGTGGCTATGATGTTGTTGTTGTTAGGTGCCATTGAGTCACAGTCCGACTCATAGAGACCCTACGCACAAATGGCAAAACACTACTGTCAATGCTTCTCTGCTGTTCATAGGGTTTCCAATGGCTGATTGTTTTTGAGAGTGGGTTGCCAGGTCCTTCTCCCAGGTGGTCTCCCATCCTAGTACTAACCAGGCCCAACCCTGCTTAGCTTCTGAGATCTGACAAGATCAGACTCCACAGTGGTACAGCTACAGGCTAGTGGCTATGGTGGTTGCAAAAAAAGACAAGCATGTCCCAGGATCCACACCAATACACAACAGTGCAGAAAGCAAAGGGGATCAATCATGAAAACCATGAGAGAAAGTTAGCCCAAACAGGCCTCTGTCCTCATGTCTCTCCCTCTCTCCCTCTCCCCACAGCCCCAGGGCATCCTCTTCTCACAGGCACTCTTTTCTTCTCACAAATATTACCTGTTCATCTCCTAAAGGGGATGACTGTACCCGTAGGCTTGTCTGTAATAGGAAAACCACACACTTAATTTTCACCAATGTTTATAAAACCCATAAGGCTCTGACATACCTGTAATTAATAATTATGATTTAAAAGATATGTCCCATTCTTGAAGATGGTGTTCCAGAAAGAAATGCATCTGTAATATTATAATAAAATGTAAAGGGAACACAGTATACAGCTTACAAAATTACAATTTTCAACCCTTGATCATTCATTGCCAAGCTTTACCATTGCACACCTCCTCACCACCACACCCAGGAAGGATTATCCACAGCTCGGCTAATCCCCTTCTTTGCCTCAGCCAAGCTGAGTCACCCCCTCCCCTAATCTATTCCTGGAGCCCTTAGAGTAAACTACATTCTGACACATGGACCTCAGATGTATTTTAATTTCCAAATCATGTCAACCCAGCTTCCATAGATTTCTTGTTTCTACCTCTGAGATAATTTGGACCTATGGCACTTCTCTTACTTTATAGCTTTTCTCTTCCCAACACCATCTATTGCCTGGAAAAGCAGGATTCAAACTCAGAAAAGTCTGGTTCCTGAATGAATGTCCTTAACAAGCTCTACTTTCTCTTAGGCTCCTCCCAGCATCCCACACTCCATCCTCCCTCAGCACCAGCACTGTGTCTCTACGCTGGTACAGATAGCCTGGGTGCCATGAGTTGTTCTCAGTCTTTCCATCTGGCTAGCTGCCCCACACAGACCAGCAGCTACACTGCTGCTGCTGCTACTTGTCCAAACACTGTTTTCACATTCCAGTGACCTCAGCTCACCTCTCATCCCCAAGTGATAGCAGGTGGCAGCACCTGGACAACTCCTCCCCTTCTGAGTCACCCCAGATAAAAGGGGACTGACACCCAGAGGCTCTGACCTTGGACTAGAGGACTTCCCACACACCCATGTTACAGAACTTCCTACATTGGCTCATGCTTATTTTATTATATGATCACCTGCCCCACTGCACTGTGAGCTACTTGAAAACAGCATGATGTGCTACACCTGCGTAGCACATCCTGTTTGAGTAACTGGGTAAATGAATGAGTGAATAAATGAATGAAAGAATTAAAATGGAAGTACTATGGGGAGGCTAAGTCATAGGCATTTGGAGAGTCCTATGAATTCTCCCCCAGAAAAACTCTTAACATCTGTCTAAGAAGATGTGGAGGTCCTGAGAATGAAGATTTCAAGGAGCTGTCCAGCTGACCACATTCAGAGGAAGGTAGAGACGGAAGCAGGGAGGAAGGGAGGGAGGGAGGGAAGGAAGGAAGGAAAAAAGGAAGGAAAGGAGGGAGGGAGGGAAGGAGGGAGGAATGTAGGAAGAAAGGGAGGAAGGAAGGAAGGAAGGAAGAGAGATGGCAGGCCTACTCAAGGTTTAAAGTCCAGGCATTTGGACAGTTTTGGAGTACCTGGATCCCTTCCATCAGAGCACCTTCCCCTCCCTACTCCCATGACACAGAGGTTCTTAGTGAGTGACAGGGGGAGACCAACACCTCCACGTGGTACAGTGTCTCTGCCAGGGATGTGAGTGCCTAGCACTGGTGTCCCCCTACTCTGGGCCAAGATGCACTGGCACATGCCTCCATCCCCCACATGACTCTCCCTCACTATCTAAGACTTAGATTCTAAGAAGTTCCAATAGAAGGTTCTTGGCTGTCCTAGGGATCTTGTCCTCTCTGTGCTTAAAAAAGCCATCCCTCTACTTCTTTATAAATGCTTAGTTCTTACTTCCTGGATGATGTAAGGTAAAAATTGTAGTCCTGAGTGTAGTTTATCTTGAAAAATATCTAGGAAAATGTAATTAAGATTAAGTGAATGAGAAATTCATCTCCAAAATGAAAATGAAATTCACAAGGAAATAGCATCCATTTTACTTCAATTCACCAGACTCAAACCAAGCATACTATCAGGTTACCACCACTAAATGAGATGCACCCAAATCACCATCAACCTCACAAGCTGCTTCAACAAAATCAATTTCACCAAACCCATCAGTTATCATTCACATTTGCAGAGCTTCCTTAACTAGCCCAGGTAAATAGCCCCTCCTCCCTCTACATTTTTATGGTCTTCAAATGAACACATGTCTCCTGCAATCTTAATAGAAATACTGTGCATTTTGTAATACGCTGTCATTTTTGTCACTCCAATTATAGGTCACTTCTCTATGTCAGCCCTTCAACTAGCTACTCATTTGACTCCACTCCTCCCCTACCCAGGAACTCCATGTTGTCCTGAGCACCAGTGAGGTTCTTTCAGGGACCCCACCTTCCCTGACTTCTCCCTTCCACCCATTTCCATACACAGTTTACTCTGAATGTCCAGTGTCCCTATCTCAGGCACCACCCTCAAGGGCAAGAGCTGATCCCCCCATTTTTGGATGCCACAGTAGTATGGGTGCACGCCTCCAAAAAAGAGCTGAATGCCCATTTTTTTCTAAAGGGACATGCCAGAAATAAAGCAGGGTGACACACAAAGAACTGTGGACTTTGCGGTTAGTCACTTACATTGCAGCATTTGTCGTAGGAGATCAGATTCTTTGTTCACTTGTCTGTCCAGTTATGCAGTTCATGACTCCAGAGCAGCCTATGTGTTATAGTTAACTCTGCATTTCCCTGCCAAGTATGGGACACAGACTTGGCTGAGCACATAGGTAGCCTGAGCAGAAGACACAGCAATGACAGGGCCCCCTGGCTCCCTAGTCACAACCCTTGTCCTGTGCATAAGAAGACAGTGAAGGCCTGCTTGGAGCTGGGCTGGGGCTATTTGATGCTATCCCCCCTCCCCCAGCAACCCTGTTCCACTGTGAATCACAGATTGTGAACCCTGTCCTGGGCCCCTCGATCTCCTGAGTCAGTTGTCTCCATGAAATCAGAAAAATGTCTAACTACAGATAAGACCTGAGCTGGAAGAATTTGGGAGACAAAGCCAGGCCTGAGAGGGAAGAAGAGGTTCTGGAATGGAGGCAGTGGGAAGAAACTGGGGTCAGGGGTTCTAACAGCAAAAGCCATGGGTCACTATCTTCCTCTTCCTGTATATGCGCTGAGAAATTGGCTCATCCTGCTGGACATCCTCAAGGAAGATTCACCCTAACAAGTTTAATCTCCTCTGTGATTGTGTGGCGATGACATGCTGTGGGAGATCAAGCAAAGAGTCGATGTTCTTTTGTAGCAGGAGACCAAAGAGAAAAGAGCCTTGTCCTTCGATAAAATCAGGTTTCATTTCCTTCGCACTTTTCTTGGTTCAGAAGTAAAACACAGGGTCTATGAGACCCAGCAGAGGAGAGGAACTGGCCTTGACACCAAGCTTGTTCAATTCTAGGATCATTAATTCTTGCTAAGGTGCAACAAAACCAGCAGCAGCGCTGGCCCCCACGAAGCCCCAAAGTACCCACCACAGCACCCACCTCTACTCTGCTGCTGTCACCCCAACTCCAGAGGCCATTGCAGTTGTGGGGATGGCAGCTGCTACCTGAGCTGCCTCAGACCCTATTGCTTCCACTGGTCTCAGACCCAGAGTCCTGGCTGCAGTGAGCAGGAGCCTGATGGGGCCCTGCTGCTGCCACAGCTCTGCAGGGTGCTGTTGACCTGGGCAGTGCAGTTGAGATGAGCAGCTTTAGAGGAACCAGAGACCCCAAGTGCCAAGGATTAGTCTCAATCTGAGGTGTCCCCCATGCTCCGAGTCCATCCCCAGGAGGGTTGACATGTTTCCAAGAGGTATGCCTGGCTGACCCTCACGGCTGTCTCCACACCATTTCTTGTCATTGCTTGGAAGCACTGAAGCCTGTCTGTGAAAAACTACCATAAACTACCCCCTTGACTGGCACAAGCCATAGCATTGTGATGCTATAGTCTCTGCACCAAAGAAACAACCACACTAAGTGCAGCCCTAGCAAAACCTGCAACCTTGTCTTCCTTCCCAGGTGGCCTTTGCTTCCCTGTATTATAACCTTGTCCTACCTCTTTAATTCAATGTCTCCATTCAACAACAGACTCAGAGTAAACAGCAGCAAGTTTACTACCAAAGCCACACAGTCAGCCTGCTTCGGTAGGTTCCTTTCTTTCAAGGACCTACCAGTTGTCATTGTGAATTTCTAAATGGCTGCTGTTATAGAAACCAGTCCCCCTCCCTTGTATATGATAAAGAAGAAACCACAGTACTCTTTTCTAGGACTCCCCTTTCTTAAAAATCCTCGTTAAAGTTTGAAAGTTCAGCCTTCCAAATATATTGTTGTTGTTGTTGTTGTTAGGTACCCTCGCAATGGTGTCCAACTCATAGAGACCCTATGTACAACAGGCAGAACAGTATTGTTAGTGTTTCTCTGCTATTCATAGGGTTTTCAATGGCTCATTGTTTTTTGGGAGTGGGTTTCCAGGTCCATCTCCCAGGCCTATAGCATCTGGTGTTCCCAGGAGGTCTCCTATCCAAGTACTAACCAGACCAGACCCTGCTTAGCTTTCCTAGATCTGACAGGACTGGATGCCACAGTAGTATGGGTGCACGCCTCCAAATATATAGCTAGAACAAATAAATAGAGCTCTGTCTTTTTGTATTCAGTCCTGCACAGATAGATGTTCAGTGGCTTCTTCTATGCTTATTTAACATAAAGAGGCAAGTAAGCATCTCATATTTTCAGCTGTTGGACTTCAGCCAACATCTCAACACCAAAATAAAATTCTACTCCAAGCTACTCTTACATGCTGAATCCATCTGGAGCTTTCTCAGGGAGCTAGAGCAGTAGGTATGCCTAGACATACTATAGCTTAATCTCAGAAGGAAGCTTTATAGGAGGAAATTTAGGCCACATATCTGCAAATTGGCATGGAAATCATGTGACACTTTCTGATTACCTCTTACTTTTTTCCTTAAGAATGTCTTAGCTGTTTACCATGGAATGTGATTGTTACAAGTCTGGGAGGGACTGAACTGAGAAGGAATTGTGAATTGTAAGCGAAGGGAGAAGAATTTTGTTTGTTGATTCATCCTAGGTTGCTGAAAAAGGTACCCAAAATATACTCCAAGAAGCTAAACCTGAGATCCTGCACCACCTGTTTCTATAGTACCAATTACAATGACTAAGCCACAAAATTCCCCCAAGGTTCATCAAGCTGGACAGGCCCCTGTATTTCCTTGATGTCTTGACATCACAGAGAGCCAAGGCTCCTCAGGATGAAACCCCTGGGGCTCATGCCCTGGTGCTCTAGGGGAGAGGTGCTGACCATGATCTTAGTTATTGCCTGTCATCACAGGATGGATGTTCCTCATGTGTCACCTGCAGAGCACTTGATCTCATAAGAAAAGGAAGAGTGAGAGTCAAGAACAACTCATCTAGGTGAAGGTAAGGTTGAGTTCCATCTCCAGGTGTTGTGAGGAGACTCCCAGGACAGGCGGTGAGGGATGGTGACAAGGCTGGAGGGAAGTGTTTCAAATGCCCCTTTATGTTTCATAAAAGAGAGGTAAGACTGTCCACTGAAAACCATTGGCAAGGATCTTTTCATCCTTTCCAACTTGGCCAAAACGTGTGACTTGCATTTCTTGTTCAATTACCTCTCCCTCCTCCTACCTCCTGCTTCTGCCTGTGACTCAGGGATGCATTTGCAATTCATAAAGGAAATGGCTGCTTGCTTGCTGGTGTTATAAGTCTTGCTTCTAATAGCCACAAGATATAGACAAATAAAGTTCATTTTTGCAGCAAAGTCTAGACTGCAACACCTTTTTCTACACGCCTCATAGTACTTGGGATTTCTTCTGGAGACCATTACCCCCAGTGTAATTAATTTTTCTATATTCATTTGATATGTCAGACTATAAGATCACTGAATACACATACCATAACTCTGTTAACTGCTGCATCCCAGCTGCTGACCATGAGGCCTGGCCCATAACTGCTGCCAAGTAAAGAAGGAGACAGCTCAGAGTGCTGGCAGCAAGCTGACCAGCTCTAGTAGACAACGCTATGATGTTCTTCTGCTGGATATAAACAATTTCACAGAACTCCAACTCTGTGATCACCTGGGGCAAGACAAAAACAAGACCACTTTGAGCATCATCAAATACAAGAGTGTTGTCCAAGCCACAAATATGAACAAATGTCCCTTTTCCTCAGTTAATACGAGTGACTGCTGGCTCTTCACCAATCACAGCTTTAGCCCGCCTCATTGCTCCTGCTGTCTAGTGAGAAATTATCAAGGTACCCAATTATAAAAATCTCCTGGTATCTAACAGCACCCAGACCACGGCAATTACCTAATACAAGACTAACTCCTACAATGAGCACAACAACATTTCCAGAGAGTATGCTACCTCCATCATGGCAACAGGCCAACCAACATTGGCTTTGTTCTACTCCAGGAGTTTTCTCAGTACTCTGTGTGTAGAGAACACTGCTAATGTGCAGTAGAAGTTTCCTAAGTGAAGGAATGTGGAATAACCTGCTTGAAGGAAAAGGAGTTTCTCTGGGAGGTGTGCTGGTGAAGGGAGTCAGGAAGGTACAGGGGCTCAGGGAAAATATTGGACCTGTGAGGAAAGCCAGGGGTGGTACCTCGAGCTAGAGTCACAGACCAGGTACCAGCATAGACTCTTTAGAAGACCCAGAGCTCCCCAGGAGCCTGCCTTTATTAGATTGGCTCCCTGCTCATCTGGCATTCTCTTGGCCTCTATTATAAACAAAATGAGTGGGAAAGTGGTATGTTTTTCCACACTTTGTACCGCTCTTCAGCTTTACTGCTCTGGTATGAGAAAGTGCCAAGTAGTTCATCCTTAATGAGTCATGAGTAATTCCTCGTAACACACTACCAATTGGTAGAGACCTAATCAATTTGAGAGAAATGGACACTCCAGCATAATTCTTTTTTTAGTACATAACATTTGTTCAAAATAACGGGTTTCATCATGACATTTTCAAACATGCATAAAAAGCACTTTAATAATATTCAAGCCTTTTACCCTCCTTTCCCATTTTCCCCTTCTTCTAGTCCCTGTACCCCCAAACAGGCCTCCTTTTACCTTACTTTTTAAAAAAATCTAGATTCCTCATATTGTATAAAACATGAGCTATTTATCTTTCTTGTTGCTGTTAGGTGCCGTCGAGTCGGTATCCGAGTGATAGCAACCCTCATAGGGTTTTCAATGGCTGTTTCGGGATTGCCTTGGGAGTGGATTGCCAGGCCCTTCTCCCATTTTTGCGGTGCTGGGAATTGAACTCGGGACCTCAGAGACTGCAGCGCAGTGCTCTACCAACTGAGCTAAATCCCAGCCCCATTTATCTTTCTAGGCTTGGCTTATTTCACTTAATATAATGATCTCCTGTTTCATCCATTCTCCCGCAAATAACATAATTTCATTCTTCTTTATGGCTGAGTAATACTCCACTGTGTACACAGACCACATTTTCTTTATCCATTTATTTGTTGATGGGCACTTAGGCTGATTCCATAACCTAGCCTTTGTGAATAGTGCCGCAGTGCAGCACAGTTCTTCATCAAACCTTGGAAAATATCCTCGGGGAAGAGGTTCCTAGAATCAGAAGAATATCAGAGAAGAGGGTCAATGTCAACTCTCATCCTTTCTCTTTCTTCTATCCAAAGACACATTTCTTAAGACCAAGTGTAATTCATCCTTGGAAATGCCAAAATAAATCATGGAATTCCCATATTTTAAATGATACTATTATAAGGGATTTTTTGCCAAAAAATATAAAGTATAAAATACAAAAAAAAAAAAATACCTTCAGCCTAAAATTGCTTCACTTAAAAAACTATCATTTAATTTAAATATAAAATGTTCTGTTTTAATTCTGACCATAACTTTTTGGAAACAAATAGCAAATAGTAGATGAATTCAATGGGAAATTCATCTCCAGTACTATAGTAAGATCCAATGTGAAAATGAGATTTAGATTAGATGAAAATCATCCTACACAAACCTTAGAAATAATCACATTTGTTTCATCCATTTTGATGTACACATCTCTACTAACTTCAATCTCACCGTTAGGAACACATTGAATAAATTGCTTCATGATCCTACCAATTATCTTCAATATTCTGTGTTCACAGATCACTTTATTTTCTTATAATAAACCTAATACATCCCTTGCTGTTTTGTTGTTAGGTGCTCTCCAGTTGGGTATGACTCATAGTGACCCTATATAGGGTTTTCAATGGCTGATTATTTCTGAAATGCTTTGGGATTGTTTCTGGATTGCTTCTCCCATTTTTGTCATGCTGGGGGTCGAACCCAGGGCCTCAGAGAGCACAGAGCAACACTCTACCAACTGAGCTAAACCTTAGCCCCAATACATCCCTCAGGAAACTAAATAGGGACAAATTGGCTTTTTCATGTTAAGTTTGGGTATTGTGATGTCACCTCTTGTAGGTCCTTTCACAATTTCATCTGCTCAGTCATATAAACCTGCCTTGACTTGAATTCTCTAGGGGCCTCACCAACTCGAACAGAGCCTGGATCCCACAGTCCACCCTTTAACTAATACATCTCACTCCCAGGACATAGTGGTCTCAACTTAAGAGTCAGAAGCCAATTACATATAAACAAATAATTCCTTTGGGAATCTATGCAGAAATAAGTGTATTTGGAGACATCTGCATCACAGGACAAATCACATGGTATCAAACATACCTGCTTACCTTTGTCATTCCAGTTAAACCTGAAATGCTCAAGGTCAGGAAATACGTCATATGCATCGCTACTTTCATACTGCCCAGCAAAATGCAATGGACAGAGCCCAAATTAAAGAATCTGAGCTGAATGAGTGAAAAGAGAACAAAAGGCAGGTCTCCAACGCACCTGGAGTGCAACGATGAAAATTTCCTGGTTCTCTCTTGCCAGCCATCTTGGCAAGCATGAGGAAGATGCTGGCGACCTGTCTCCTCCTCTGGTTGTGAAAGCAGCATGCTCAGACTGCATCACAAGCCCTCACAGGATAAAAGGGCTCCTGCTCTGGGCTCAGTATCCACAGCCTCCACAGCCTCCACAGCCTCCTTAGCACAGCGTTATTTTTTGGCTTCTTGTAGTCAGTGAGTGGGCAGCAGGGGATGGATGGTGCCTCCACGGGGAGTGTGTGGGGAAGGCCAGCCCAAGTGTCAGAGGTGGAGATGGCAGGAAGAGAGCCTAGGAGAGAGGGGACAGAGAGCAGGGGACCTCCGCCAGAGGCATCAGGGTCAAGTCCTGGCTCTCTACATCCCTCCACGTGCCCAGCAAACTCTCTCGGGGCTCATGATGCAA